>JARQOD010005934.1:0-45498 GCA_033576555.1 Oophaga sylvatica
GATTCTCCAGGTTATCACGAGTTCACAAAAAGTAAACATGCCTAGGTTTTTTTTATATTTAAGGGGTGAAAAAAAATTCCAAAGTTTGTAAAAAAAAATAGTTGCCATTTTTAAGACCATAGCGTCTCCATTTTTCAGGACCTGAGTCCGGGTGAGGGCTTATTTTTTGCGCTCTGATCTGATGTTTTTATTGATACCATGTTGGTGTGTATACAATCTTTTGATCACCCATTATTGCATTTTATTGCAAGGTTGCAGCGACCAAAAAAACGTAATTCTGGTATTTTAATTTTTTTTCTCGCTACACCGTTTACCGATTGAATTAATTCTTTTTATATATTGATAGATTGGGCGATTCTGAACACGGCAATGCAAAATATTTGTATATTTGATTTTTTGTTATTGTTTTATTTTGAATGTGGCTTATGTGATTTGAACTTTAATATTTTTTAAATTCTTTAAATATTTTTAAAAACAATTTAAAGCCCTGCTCTATGTAACATAAATGCTCACTTGTTATGAGCGCCGACCGCTGGGCGGCGCTCATAGCTATCTTGCTATGACAACCACATGGGTCTCCTGCTGATCCTGTGTTGTCATGCCAACTCATCGGTGACCCGCGCTCATGTGACACAGGCGCCGATGGGAGGTGGTAATTACACGCTTTCTGCGCATGCATGTTAAATGCTGCTATCAGAGATTGACAGCGGAATTTAGCTTGTTAACAGCTGTGGGTAGATCGCGATTTCAACCGCGGCTGTTAGTGGCACATGTCAGCTGATCAGATCAGCTGTCATGTGCCTGAAAAGGTGCGGGCTCATGCCCGAAGCTCCCATCAAACAGGGGGAGGCATCGAATGATGGACTCTGCCAGAATTTGGACATTAAGGGGTTAATAAGGTTAGTTTTGTTCACAAAAACGCTTTCAAAACACCGCAAAACTGTTGCATTTTTTGCAGTTTTTTTTTCACTTTTTCAGTGCTTTGTATTGGAGAAATAATGTTGCAAAAAGGCTTAAAGAATTGACATGCTGCAGATTTAAAAACACTGCAGCTCTCAAATTCTGTCAGGAAAAAAAACGAGTGTGTGCAGGAGATTTCTGAAATTTCATAACTTTTAGGCTAGAATATTGAATAATGAGAGAATAATGACAGCCGGCTTCAGCACCACATGCAGGGGAACAGCAGCTTACAGTAGCGCTACTTCCCCTGCTACACGTAGTACACACTGACACGGATATCTCTGGTACGGTTTTTCCGGTACCGGAAATATACAGACTTGTGAAAGAGGCCTTACTGGCACTGTAGAAAACAGCTTAAAAAAGAAGCAAATCAGCCTGCAAAAAAGCTGCATGTGAACATAGCCTTTGTGTTTTGCTGGACTGCTGTACATGAATCTGCCATTTGATGTAGACCAGGGGTTAAATCCAGTCAGGCATTCAATGTGTTAAATAGCAGTCACCAACATTTCCTCTCACCACAGCTTTGTGCTTTATGTACTGGTTGTTCTCTAGTGCATTGTAGTAAATGGCCATGATTTCCAATATTTAAGGATTCTATACTGACAGGGTCTGGGGCACAGCAAGTGGTAACAATATTTACAGTGGGTACGGAAAGTATTCAGACTACTTTTAAATTTTTCCCTCTTTTTTTTTCATTGCAGCCATTTGGTAAATTCAAAAAAGTTCATTTTTTTCTCATTAATGTACACTCTACATCCCATTTTGATGGAAAAAAAAGCAGAAATGTACAAATTTTTGCAAATGTATTATAAAAGAAAAACTTAAATATTACATGGCCATAAGTATTCAGACCCTTTGCTCAGTATTGAGTAGAGGCACCCTTTTGAGCTAGTACAGCAATGAGTCTTCTTAGGAATGATGCAACAAGTTTTTCACACCTGGATTTGGGGTTTCTCTGCCATTCTTCCTTGCAGATCCTCTCCAGTTCCGTCAGGTTGGATGGTGAACGTTGGTGGACAGACATTTTCAGGTCTCTCCAGAGATGCTCAATTGGGTTTTGGTCAGGGTTCTGGTTGGGCCAGTCAAGAATGGTCACAGAGTTGTTCTGAAGCCAATCCTTTGTTATTTTAGCTTGCTGTGAGGATTCCTGGTGCCAGATCCGGCAGTGAGCTGTCATGTGACAGCAAGGATGAAATTTGCATACTTCTGTCAACATTCCGGCTAAACTGTATCCAGCCTCGTTAAATACACTTGCATTAAGCGAGGCTAGATACAGTCTAGTTGGCACGTGACCACATGTATGCAAATCTCATACTTGCTTTCACGCCTGCTCCTCTTCCAGTGCCGACACCATGGAATCTTCATAGCAAAATGTGTGCATGATGTGAGGATTCAGAAGTCTGCAGTCACATGGGATGACTCACAAACCTAAAAAAAGAAAAAGTAAGCAAAAACCCTTCTGTAACTAAGTAAATAAAAAGCAAGTGCATTTAAATAACACAGTTTTTAGTGATACTGCTTTGGTAAGGTTTTTAATATGACAGTAGTAGGACTATCCGTCAGAGTTGCCTTGACGCGGTGGGATGGCTTTTATGCTATTTTTGATCAAAAACAGTATCACTAAAAACTCTGTGTTATTTAATTGCACTTGCTTTTTATTTACTTAGTTACAGCACTGTTTTTGCTTCCTTTTTCTTTTTTAGGTTTGCGTGTCTTGTGGCCAATGTGAACATGCTTCTAATTGCTGCATGTGTACCAACTCAAGTTAAACTCAATTTTTGTGTTTTTTTTCACATGGGATGACTGCAGACTTGTAGTTCTAGACCAGAAAACCCTTTAAAGGCAAAGTGGATGTAGTTCATAGCCTAACATATACTCAGTAGAAATTTTGTCTTCTCATGAACCAAGCAGGTTTAGGGTCTTTCAGGGCGGCTGGAGTACAGTTCACTTCACTTGCTATTGGAGGAATTGTTATAGGAAAGCACAGTCCAATTAATACTTTGCTGATGGAAAGACCTTCACGAGTTGGCTCTCTGATGTCACATTCTAATAGTATGTAGTTACTCATGGTTTTAGGTGCAGACACTGTGGTGTGAAAATCAAGTAGCACTGTTTCTGGCAGTAGGCGCATAATGTAACCACTATGCAGGAGAGTAATTGTTCGGCTTTATCACTTGTGAATATGGTAAACTTTATTCTTGGTGGAGGCAAACATATGAGGAAACATCTCCTCTCAGCAGGGACCAGACAAAGATTCTGGGAGTGGACGTTCTTCCTTTCTCTTCCTGGAAGCCTCTCCCTTGTACCAGCTTACAGGAAGTGTGTCAGCACTGAGCAGAGAGGTTATTCTCCACTGTTTCTATGGTAGTTTATGGTGAGGAGATTGAATACCTAACTTTCATATGCATACATCAATCAGTAAATGTCAGCAAAGTACAAAGGACAATACATATTGAGCAGTACTCTATGTATGCACATTACAAAGCTATTACACATTTACATTTCCTAATGCACAGTGCCCAAAGTTAATCTTGTCACTTTGGAACTCATCTATTGCCACGTGACAACTCAACAGAAGTAGAACAGATACTGGGATACCACAAAAGAGGCTTTTATCTGTGGGAATTCCCTTCTGGTAGTCATAGTTGATCACGGCTTAATATAGTGTTGTTTGTTCTGAAGGACCGCATTGCACAGATGATGGACTGATTTTCTTGGGTCCCGTGTAATTCTTCTTATCTTCTGTGATGTTGCAGTAGGAGAATTGAACACTTGCTCCTGTGTTCCTCCTCAAATTACAGCTGAGGACTGAGTTCAAGCATTGACACTCTCTTTGATCAGCACCAAAGTCAAAAACGGATATTGTTCAGCATTTAAGGATTCCTTTAACCTGTAATTGCTTGTTAAAAACCCTTTCTCCAGTTCAACAGTGAATACCACAGTTTGACTTTGTCATATTTTGACAAAATGAGCAAAAATGAACAGAAACTCAGCTGTTACATAGCAAAGTACATCCTACTTGACTTTCCGTGATTTATGATTTTTTTACAATATCATTCAATAATTCCCATTTTTAGCTTCAAAGAGACTCGTGCTTTTTTCAGAAAGAGACTTTTGAAAATACAAAATAACAAAACACTTTATAATGTTCACAAAATATAAAACACTAAAATGTACACAAAAAAGATGAAAGATGTCAGCTTACCCCAATCTTCACTTTGCATGTATGTCTTCACTCCTCGCACGGATATGGCAGAGCAACCAGAGCAGATGAAAACGAAAAAAGAAAAATCCAGCGTAGAGCAGAAGTATTAAAAAAGTTCAATTCTTTAATGAATAAGATAAAAAATAAACAGCAATATATGAGCAGTACAGGTCCACAAAAATGTAACAGAGCGATCAACGCGTTTCGACGTAAAGTCTTTCTCAAGATCTAACTCTGACTGAGGCTAAGCGTTCTTTATAGTAGTAACGCACTACACCTGGGGAAGAACTCCTGGTGTGGCCATCATGTGAAAACAATTACATATAATTGCAAGACATAGCTGCAGTGACTGAACAAATAAAGACAACCTCAAAAACAACATATATGCACACATTAAAAAATGTTAACTCTACAGCTAGAAGCATCCCATATAGTAAACTTATAGGTACAGATTAATAATGTTTAATTAGATCGCACCTGGCATTTAAGCCTGCTGGAGATCTAGTACCTAAGGTAAAGATCCAAAAGGACTCTCTGTTAAGCAGTTTGCGTTTGTGATCTCCACCTCGGTGCGGTTGTGACACTTTTTCTATGCCATTAAATCTAAATGAACTAACGTCACCCTTATGTTCTCGCGAGAAATGTTTCGACACAGCCGAGGATGAGTGAGCTAGGGGATTAACCGCATCTGATAAATGCCGTCTGATGCGTACTTTTAGGGGACATGAAGTACATCCTACATATAATACATCGCATTTAATACAAGCGATTAAATAGACAACGTACGTAGTGTTGCAATTTATGTAGTTGTTAATTTGGTATATTCTATCTCCTAGCGCTGAAGTAAAATCTTAGTTCTATTAGCATATATACAGGCTTTACACTTATTCGCACCGCACTTGTAAAATCCTTTTGTACTTAACCAGTGATCTGTACGAGGCATCTCATTACTTGAAAAAAAACTGGGTGATAATATGTTCTGGAGAGTGGGTGCTCTTTTGGCCGAAAAAAGAATATCATTGTTAGAGATAATTTCCTTAAGAAGGGGGTCAGAGTTTAATACCGGGAGATATTTTTTAACAATAGCAGTAATTTGCGAATATTCTTCGCTAAATTGCGTGGTAAAGGCTATACGATTCTTGGACATTATATTATCTTTAGCCTTCTGTAGCAAAAGAACTTTCCTATCTAAATACATGGCTTTATTAATTGCTTTTTTTAGAATCGTATGCGAGTAACCGCGATTGAAAAATTTTTCTCAGTTTTTTTCACTTCTTTAACATAAGTAGCTTCTTCTGTGCAATTGCGTTTTAATCTCACTAATTCTCCATATGGTAAATTATTAATGACGTGTCTGGGGTGGCAAGAGTCTGCTGCTAAGACAGAATTACACGCTGTTGGTTTTGAATATGGTGAGACTATTATGGTCTTCTTATTGGTATCTCCTAATAAAGTTAGGTCGAGAAAATTAATCATAGATTTGTTAAATTGGTAAGTGAATTTCAGATTGAAATCATTATTATTGAAATAAGCAAAACAATCCAACATTACATCTTCACTGCCATCCCAAATAAACAATAAATCGTCGATATAGCGACCATACCATTTAATATATCTAGAATATGGATTATTATCATTATATATAAAGAGTTCTTCCCAACAAAACATGACTAAATTAGCCAAAGAAGGAGAAAACTTAGCTCCCATACTAACTCCACTTATTTGTAGGAAATATTCATTATCAAATGAAAAATAATTATGGTTTAATAAAAATTCTATTGCCAGATACAAAAAATCTTTCATCGCTGTGGTGTAAGGACTAAATTTGTCAAGATAGTATTTGAGACATTTCAAGGCCACTGTATGCGGTATCGAGGGGTATAAACTAATCACGTCGCAGGAGAACCATTGAAAATTGTCTTCCCACAAGAAACCATCCAAAACCGATGTGACATATTTAGTGTCTCTAATAAAACTAGGTAAATTTTGTACTAGTGGTTGTAGGTGGAAGTCCACCCAGGCTCCCAAATTCTCTCCCAAAGAGTCAATCCCAGAGACTATAGGTCTCAGTGGTGGTGGAAATATTTCTTTATGGATTTTGGGAAAAGCATGATATAATGGTGTGACCGGACACTCTTTATACAAAAAATCCGCTGTTTTTTGATCATAGATGTTCATCACGAGACCCTCCTGTATAATCTTAAAGATCTTATGATTAAATTTGACCGTGGGGTTATTAGATAATTTCATATAAATATTATTGTCATTCAGGTATTTCAGGATTAATTCTTTATATAATCCTGCATTCATCAGTACTATTGACCCTCCTTTGTCTGATTTTCTAATAATAAGATCTTTGTTACTTTTTAATCTTTCCAAAGCTGTTTTCTCTTGTATGGTAAGATTATTTTTATACTTTATTTGCGAATCTTTTTTTAGAGAAATCAGCTCCTTTTCTATTAGGTCTTGGAATTGATCCAATACTGGAGGTCTAGCTTGTAACGGATAAAACCTAGGATTATTAGTATTAAATTTCATATTATTAGGAACCAGATTACTATTGGATTCTATATTGAGTAGTTGTAAGTCTATCAACATTTTATGTTCCTGGAGCGACATTGCTGTCTCGATGGAGAAATGTGCATATCATCTGGTACAGCTGTGCGACTACAAGGTTCTATAGATTCTTCTTGAAAAAAATGACATTTAACTGTTAAGTTACGTGCAAATCTATTCACATCTAATAGGGTATTAAACAAATTGAAATGTGTTGTTGGAGAAAAACCCAATCCTTTACTCAAAAGTCTTATTCCCATTTTTAGCTTCAAAGAGACTCGTGCTTTTTTCAGAAAGAGACTTTTGAAAATACAAAATAACAAAACACTTTATAATGTTCACAAAATATAAAACACTAAAATGTACAGTACTTCCCACAGAACAGTCTGACCCTTATTTATCAAGGACAAACTCTTCTATTTTGCTGTGCCTATATCAACCACTTGACGCACACAATGAGACAAGAGAGAACCTGAAATGATCACTCAAATGTTCATTTAGACTTTACTCTTGTTAGTTACTTATTTTTCTTTTTTGGCTTTTGCAATGTGAGCACAACGGGTCAGCAACACCTAGGAGACTTTTAGTAACCATGGAGATGGCGGAGCACGGAGGACATTCCGTAAACAAAATTGGTGTTTTGAAGAGAAAATCTCATGTTAAAGACCAAGAAATTAAATCCTGGTACACTTCTACAAGGATAAATAAATAGGGGGGAACATAATAGCAAAATAACAAAAGCATTTCAGTACTTTGACTAACATAAGCCAAATTCCACTTTTACTGGAATTAAAAGTTTTAGTTTTCAACTGATTTTAAAAATAGATTTTGCAAATTCAAAGTACGGTATGTTATTATCAAGATTTACAATGTTTGAGAATTTGTATCTTTTTAATCTTATTTTTGCTAAGAATATACAATGCATTTTGCACAGAAAAAAATCCAAACAATTAAATTGGAGAAATAATTTGAAATGTTAAAGGAAACTTGTGATCAGAAAATGACTACCGTATATACTCGTGTATAAGCCGAGATTTTCAGCACATTTTTTTGTGCTGAAAATGCCCCTCGGCTTATACACGAGTCATTGGGCAGAAACCAGCCGGGGAGGAGGTGCCGCGGCAGGAGCCGGTGACTGGGACATCATACTCACCCTCCCCGTGCAATCGCTGAACGTCCCGGCAATCCTCCGTTGTACCCAGCTTCCTGCAGCTCTCCTGTGCTGAGCGGTGACGTAATACCGCTCATTAAGGTCATGTAATATGGACGCGACGCCACTCCCATAGGCGTGGCGTCCATATTCATGGCCTTAATGAGCGATATTACGTCACCGCTCAGCACAGGAGAGCTGCAGGAAGCCGGGTACAATGCAGGATTGCTGGGACGTTCAGCGATGGCACGGGGAGGGTGAGTATGACCGGGGGAGAACGGAGGACGGGGGAAGCATGGAGGAGGACAATGAGCACGGAGCAGGACGGGGGGGAGGACGGAGAGCACAGAGGAGCACGGAGCAGGACGGGGGAGGATGGAGGGCACAGAGAAGCACGGAGCAGGACGGGGGAGGACGGAGGGCACAGAGGAGCACGGAGCAGGACGGGGGAGGATGGAGAGCACAGAGGAGCACGGAGCAGGATGGGGGAGGATGGAGGGCACAGAGGAGCACGGAGCAGGACGGGGGGAGGACGGAGGGCACAGAGGAGCACGGAGCAGGACGGGGGAGGATGGAGAGCACAGAGGAGCACGGAGCAGGACGGGGGGCACAGGAGGACGGAGCAGAAGGGGGGAGCACAGCGGAGGACGGAGCAGGAGGGGGGAGCACAGAGGAGAATGGGGGAGCACAGAGCTGGATGGGGGAGCAAGGAGCAAGACGGGGCAGCACAGAGCAGGACGGCGGTTTATACACCCGGCTTATACGTGAGTCAATAAGTTTTCCCAGTTTTTTGTGGCAAAATTAGGGGGTCGGCTTATACACAGGTCGGCTTATACATGAGTATATACGGTATATTTTAAATGAGAGAGAATATATATGTTCTATACCTACAAAACAGGACCTGGAGGCCATGTTTAAAAATTAGAGGAGATTAAGACCCACATTGTTAAGTCTGTCAAGAAAGATATTGCACTTGTGGTTAATAGCGTGGGTGACATAGAAGAGGACTCGTTATCTTTACACCAGAGACTAGATCAGGGGACTCAAAATCCGCTATGTACATGGGCCACACATAGAAAAAATGTGAATTTGAAGGGCCACATTGTTTGCAGGACGAGATTACATCTTCAGTGATGCTAAACTATTTTTCTATTTTACATTTTATTACATTTTTGGCTTGTTTTTTTATTTCATTGTTTTCAATGGCATGCTTCATATTGGTTATGGTACAGTTTTGCAGCTGGGTCATTATGGGTGCGGCAATAACAAAAGTGCACTTTTTTGATTACTTGTTTTTTCATACTTTATTTTTACACTTTCACTATTTTTATATATATATTTTTTTGTGTCACCTAATTGACCCCATACAGTAATTTTGTCTTACAATTCGCACCATATAGTAATTATGACCAAGATTTTATAGTAATATCCCCATCTTGTAGTAGTTTCCTCATCTTGTACTAATGTCACCATCCTAGTTCATGTATGCCTCCTATTGGAGTTTAAATAATGTTAATTTTTGGTTGAGTCCAAAATAGTTATTGAGTGGTAGGATTTTCCAGCCCTCTTTTTTTTTTAAATATATCTTTCAACAAAGATAAAAATAATGATTTTTATCTATATTAAATATTGATCCACACATAATCAATTTCACACTTTCTTCATGTCTTTTACCATTATTTAGGTTATTTACTTGTCATAATATACATTCCACTGTATTATTCACTTTAATAATTCACCGTTATTTTTCATAATTTTTACACACTATTTTTTCAGTCACATCATTACACATGTACATTACTCATTATATTCATTACCGTCATCCATCACTTTATACACTCATTAGTCCAGGTTCTTTAGTTAATTTTAGGCACTTCATCACATCACATTACATAGTGAATCTAGATTGGGTGTGAGCTGTGGCATTTGGATGTGCGCATACGCTTTGTTAGGCTGTTTGTTAGTCTCCACCCAGCATTTTTGGGGGACTTTACAACAGACCCAATCATGATGCAAGGATTGTCTGCCAGGCAATGAAACGCCGTAGCCATCTTTGTTGTGGTCGTGCAGTAATTGGCTGGCCGCACAGCATCATCAGGGGTATAAGAGACCGGACACAGCCCTGCTTGGCGCATTCAGCTCCGGATTGAGATAGAGTAGTGAGAGCTGCTGCCAAGATAGAGTCAGATTTGGCGATTTCCTAGCCAGTGTGGGGTCTACCATCCTAAACAACTCAAATCCAGATAAACCAACAGTCCTTCTAAGGACTAATTCCAGAGTATATAGGTTCCAGTGTTAGGTAGGCACGGAAGTGTACTTCACTCTATACACATCAGTGCAAGGCCTGCAGGCACTGTATATGTGTATATAGATCATTGCATACATCAAGAGGGTCCATTCCCTTCCTGAGTTCTGGTGCTGCTGCCTGTATGATATATGGCTGTATATAGCTAGCCCCAGGTGTAATTGGAATACAGGCCACACATTTTTTGTTGTGGTATCTCTGTGCCAGCTCATATCTGTGCGTGCTCAAAGTTTGACCAGTGTACATCATTTTCTTTTTTGCCCTGGGTGTTACTGTACTTAAAAACACCAATATTTTGCCCAAAAAAAACAGGGCACACATTTGTCGTACTGGTATCTTCGTGTCAGCTCATACCTGTGCATGCTCAAAGTTTGCCCAGTGTTTGCCAGTTTTTTTTATTTTTGCCCTGGGTGTGACTGTACTTGTATACAGCAACAGAACTATGCAACGTACAGTCATGGCCAAAAGTTTTGAGAATGACACAAATATGAATTTTTACAAAGTCTACTGCTTCACTTTTTCTAATGGCAATTTGCATATACTCCAGAATGTTATAAAGAGTGATCAGCTTAACAGCAATTACTTGCAAAGTCAATATTTGGCTAGAAAATGAACTTTATCCCCCAAAACACATTTCAACATCATTGCAGCCCTGCCTTAAAAGGACCAGCTAACCTCTTTTCAGTGATTGCTCCATTAACACAGGTGTGGGTGTTGATGAGGACATGGCTGGAGATCAATCTGTCATGATTAAGTAAGAATGACACCACTGGACACTTTAAAAGGAGGCTGGTGCTTGGTATCATTGTTTCTCTTCTGTTAACCATGGTTATCTCTAAAGAAACACGTGCAGTCATCATTGCAATGCACAAAAATGGCCTACCAGGGAAGAGTATCGTAGCTAGAAAGATTGCACCTCAGTCAACAATCTATCGCATCATCAAGAACTTCAAGGAGAGAGGTTCCATTGTTGCCAAAAAGGCTCCAGAGGGCGCCCAAGAAAGACCAGCAAGCGCCAGGACCGTCTCTTAAAAGTGTTTCAGCTGCGGGATCGGGCTACCAGCAGTGCAGAGCTTGCTCAGGAATGGCAGCAGGCAGGTGTGAGTGCATCTGCACGCACTGTGAGGCGGAGACTCTTGGAGCAAGGCCTTGTCTCAAGGAGGGCAGCAAAGAAGCCACTTCTCTCCAGAGAAAACATCATGGACAGACTGATATTCTGCAAAAGGTACAGGCAGTGGACTGCTGAAGACTGGGATAAAGTTATTTTCTCTGATGAATCCCTTTTCGATTGTTTGGGACATCAGGAAAACGCCTCATACGGAGAAGACAAGGTGAGCGCTACCACCAGTCTTGTCTCATGCCAACTGTTAAGCATCCTGAAACCATTCATGCGTGGGGTTGCTACTCAGCCAAGGGAATCGGCTCTCTCACAGTCTTGCCTAAAAACACAGCCATGAATAAAGAATGGTACCAGAATGTCCTCCAAGAGCAACTTCTCCCAACCCTCCAAGAGCAGTTTGGCGATCAACAATGCCTTTTCCAGTATGATGGAGCACCTTGCCATAAAGCAAAGGTGATAACTAAATGGCTCAGGGAACAAAACATAGAGATTTTGGGTCCATGGCCTGGAAACTCCCCAGATCTTAATCCCATTGAGAACTTGTGGTCAATCATCAAGAGACGGGTGGACAAACAAAAACCTAAAAATTCTGACAAAATGAAAGCATTGATTGTGCAAGAATGGACTGCTATCAGTCAGGATTTGGTCCAGAAGTTGATTGAGAGCATGCAGGGAGAATTGCAGAGGTCCTGAAGAAGAAGGGTCAACACTGCAAATATTGACTTGCTGCATTAACTCATTCTAACTGTCAATATAAGCTTTTGTTACTCATATGTTTGCAATTATATTTCTGTCTGTCATAAAAACATCTGTCAAACACACACATAAAAACCAAAAGGCAGCAGATCATGTGAAAATATATTTGTGTCATTCTCAAAACTTTTGGCCATGACTGTATGTCTGCCAAGAAAACATTTTTCCACCACAGATGCACCAGGCCTCAGCCTGAGATAACAGACTTTATCTGTAGTGGAAAAATCTTTTCTTGGCAGGCATACATTGCATTGTTCTGTCTGCTAGGCTTGTTCTACACCTTTTTTATTGTTTTCAAAAGTAACAAAAAACCTAGCCTAAAAATTAGTACAGTCTGTTATCTCAGGCTGAGGCCTGGTGTATCTGGGGTGGAAAAATCTTTTCTTGGCAGGCATACGTTGCATAGTTCTGTCTGCTAGCCTTGTTCTATGCATTTTATATTTGTTTCAAAAAGTAACAAAAAATACATAACCTAAAAAATTAATACAGTCTGTTATCTCTGGCTGAGGCCTGGTGTATCTGTGGTGGAAAAATCTTTTCTTGGCAGGCATATGTTGCATAGTTCTGTCTGCTAGCATTGTTCTACGCATTTTTTATTGTTTTCAAAAAGTAACAAAAAACATAACCCAAAAAAGTAATACAGTCTGTTATCTCAGGCTGAGGCCTGGTATATCTGTGGTGGAAAAATCTTCGCTTTGCAGGTATACTGATCACATATAATTTTTCTCCAAATAAATCCATTTCTATTGAGCTTTTCAAATATTTCAGTAGTCCATTTAAAATGGGCAAGGCAAGGGACAGGGAAGTGGACGTGATGCTGATGGTGCATGCAGAGGACGAGGCCGTGGCTAAGCTGAAAGTGGGCCACAGCAAAGACCCGCATCTTTCCGCTCGACCTTCCTGTCTCAGTTTCTAGGGGACCGCAGCACACCACTATTGAAGCCAGAGCAGTGTGAAATGGTTGTTGGTTGGATAGCTTCAGCAGCATTTGCATCTTCTGACTCACCGACTGTTGTATGATGTTCCCACGCGTTGGAACTCTACACTGCATATGTTGGAAAGGATTTGTGAGCAGAACAGGGCAGTTGTTGACTACCAGCATCAACAAGGCCATCGATATTCAGTTCAGACTCCACACACAAGACCTCAGGAGTGGTCATGGATGTCAGACATATGTACCATCTTCCACAACTTTGAGGACTGCACCAAGATGGTGAGCGGCGATGACTCCATAATTAGCGTCACCATCCCTCTTCTCAGCATTCTGAAAACCTCTCTGCTCACAACTAAAGATGATGCATTGCAGGCAGAGCACAAGGACATGGAGCAAGGAACCATACAGGGTGATTACAATCAGCCAAGCCTCATGTCGCCGCAACGTGGATTGGTAGACAATAAGGAGGAGGAGGAAGAACAGGAGCTACTTTCATGCGCTATAGACGGTACTATAAGCACAGCTGTCATACTGTTTGTTCAGCGGGGATGGCCTGAGGACAGGGAGGAGGAGGATGAGGAGGACAGCATGGGTAGTCATCCTGTTGGTCAGCACACGGAAGTCTTTCCTGTTAGTAGTCTGCCAAGCATGGCAGACTTTATGTTGCGCTGCGTTTCTCGTGACCCTCGCATTAATAAAAATTTTTGGTGACACTCATTACTGGTTGGTGACACTTCTAGACCCACGCTACAAGGAAAACTTTCAATCTTTTCTTACAGAGGCAGACAGATGTACAAAAATGTTGCTGTACCAGAGGACCTTGTAGCGGAAGTGCTGAAAAAATTACCATGTGAGTACGCTGGCAGCAGATGTCAGAGTTTGTTGTACAGCCAAGGAGTCCAAGCGAGAGAGACAGAAGTACAATCCAGCTCAGGCAGGGGAACAATGGCAAAGTTCTGGGACAGTTTTCTCAGACCCTCCCATCGTGCCGCCACAGAGGCAAGTGGTGCTGGCACAAGATGATGGTCCTGGCCTCAGTGGCGTAGCGTGGGGGGGGCGGGGGGGGCGGTCCGCCCAGGCGGCACGTGTGTGTGGGGGCGGCGCAGCAGCAATTCCATATGCACCCCTTCATTGCCCTCCCAACTTCACACAGCCAGCATTTACCATTGCTGTGCTGTGCTTTGTAAAGGTGGTAGCAGGACCTGTGATGAGGTCACAGGAGGGGAGGAGTTAGGTGTCACATGATCTTCAGGCCCTGTGTGCAGGAAACTGCTGTTTTGGTCATCATGGTGCTGGATGATGGTAAGTTTATATGTGGGATCATAAGGGGTTTACAGTGTGGATGTAGCTTAGCTGTGTGTGCATGAGGTGTACGGATCGGAGCCGTGTGTACGAGGTGTACAGAGCGGAGCCGTGTGTACGAGGTGTACGGAGCGGAGCCGTGTGTACGAGGTGTACGGAGCGGAGGTGTATGGAGCGGAGCCGTGTGTGTACGAGGTGTATGGAGCAGAGCCATGTGTGTACGAGGTGTACGGAGCGGAGCCGTGTGTGTACGAGGTGTACGGAGCGGAGCCGTGTGTGTACGAGGTGTACGGAGCGAAGCCGTGTGTGTACGAGGTGTACGGAGCGGAGCCTTGTGCGTGTGAGGTGTGTGGAGCGGACCCGTGTGTGTACAGGGCCACAAAGAGCGGAGCGGGCATGTACAAGGGTCCTGTTACTTGCGGGATCTGTGTGCTTGGGGGCTGCAGGGGGAAGGAGGGGTGCCATTATGTGCATGGGTCTGCGTGGGGACGGAGCGAATGCTGTTATCTGTGTAGGGCTGGGTCCCTGTCCCGCTGTCCTGGCCGGGAGGTTTACTTTCCCGCATTAGAATCGTACATGCGGAAACCCGGGGACCTCCCACACGTTCTGGCAGCCACATGTCACGTTCCACCGGAGGTGACGTGCTGTAAGTCAGCTGAACGCTGAAAATGACCGTTGACCTCATTTCCGGCGGTCAGCTTACAGCAGCAGGTACTGTAACTCGTTCTCGGGAGAGTCTTCAGAACGGCGACGCATCGAGCCGCTGGATCTGTTGGAGTGAGAGCCGGGTATTGTACGGACCGCTGCATACAATACCCGACTCTCACTGAGCGAGACAAGCAGCATGTGGGGATCTCAACATGGGATCTGTTCAACAGATGAAGAGATCCCCAGATCCTGCCTGTCTCGCTCAGTTAGAGCCGGGTATTGAATGGAGCGCCTCATAGCTGGTGAGATCCCCACATCCTGGGGAAATGAGGTCAGCGATGGAACGTGACTTGTGGCTGCCAGAATGTGTGGGAGGTCCCCGGGACGATTCTAATGCGGAAAGTAAACCGCCTGGCCGGGACAGCGGACAGGGTCCCGAAATCGGGACTGTCCTGCTGAAACCGGGACGGTTGAGAGGTATGTGTTTATAATTATTGTTTATGAAACAGTGTGATCAGCAGTGCTAAGTGGGTGTGGTCAGGGCGTGGATATGGGTGTGACCAGTGAAATGGGTGTGGCTAGGGGTGTGGTCTAAAATTTGCCGCCCCGGGCGCCACAAACAGTTGCTACGCCACTGCCTGGCCTGCCTGCTGCTAGTGTTCTGTCAGAGCGGGTTTTTAGTGCTGCTGGTCGAATTATAACAGATAAGTGCATCCGCCTGTCAACTTGCAATGCTGACAGGCTGACTCTTATAAAAATGAGCAAGGGCTGGATTGGGCAAGACTTCTGTACACCACAGAATGCAAACAGCGAAACATAACCTCAAATACATTGTCTTTTTTGTGGAGGTGTATTCTCATGCACTTCTTCACAACCACACATGGGTATCCACTTCCTGATTTGGTCTGGTTGGTGTTATCCTCCCCCTTATCCTATCCTCATCATCTACAACCAGTAGAATACTAGGGTGAACGTATTCCGTTATGCCAAAGTCACAAAATTTTTGGCAAGGTGTGTTTTTATGATGCCCGTTACTAATTTGAAACCAAAACAAATGTTACTCTCCCAGGGAGAAATCTCATAAAAATGAGATGTACGTATATTCTTCCCATTTATTCTTACATTCTGGCTTCATATCTATGAACCTGTGTTCGCCCCTCCCTTTTGTTATTTTCTTTCATAGGTGGATTCACATTTTTTAGTTATTTGTTTGATTTCAGTATGATTTATCATTATGTCTCCTCATTCTCCACCAATAGATCACCAGGGTTAACGAGTTCCGTGCTGCTACAGGCAGTCCAATTTTTGGCAAGGGTGTCTATGATGTCCATAAAATATTTGGAACAATTTTTCTCCCCCAGGGGGAAAGTTTGTCAGCCCATGCACTTAGTGTATGGGCATTACAAGTCTAAGAGACCCGCTTCTTAACATTGGGCCAAGGTTTTAATCAGGCCTTCATCAATGTCTCCTCATTCTCCACCACTAGATGACCAGGGTTAACGTGTTTTCTGCTGCTACAGGCAGTCCAATTTTTGGCAAGGGTGTTTTTATGATGCCCATTACTAATTTGAACCCAAAACAAATGTTACTCCCCCAGGGGGAAATCTCATAAAAATGAGATGTACGTATATTCTTCCCATTTATTCTTAGATTTTCCATTTTTTCAATCTGTGGAACAACCTCTTATGACCTAGTGTATACCTCTCCAATATAAAAATAGTGAAATCCTATTATATTATATTTTTATTTATATTACTGTCTCTGAGCTGTTGCTAGGGACAAACATATCTCGTTGGACACATTCTGGCTTCATATCTATGAACCTGTGTTCGCCCCTCCTTTTGTTATTTTTTTTCAAAGGTGGATTCACATTTTTTAGTTAGTTGTTTGATTTCAGTATGATTTATCATTATGTCTCCTCATTCTCCACCACTAGATCACCAGGGTTAACGAGTTCTGTGCTGCTACAGGCAGTCCAATTTTTGGCAAGGGTGTCTATGATGCCCATAAAATTTTTGGAACAATTTTTCTCCCCCAGGGCGAAATGTTTGTCAGCCCATGCACTTAGTGTATGGGCATTACGAGTCTAGGAGACCGCTCCTTTAAATTGGGCCTAGTTTTTAATCAGGCCTTCCTCCACGTCTCATCATCCACCGCCACTAGATCACCAGGGTTAACGTGTTCCGTGCTGCTACAGCCAGTGTCAAAATCCTAGCAAGGGTGGGTGTTTTGGGTGGCCTGGGTGTGGGTGTGGTTGTGGGTGTGTCCTAGGTGTGACTGTACTTATATACACCAGTATTTAGCCAAAAATAAAAAAAAAGGCCACACATGTTTCGGTGTGGTATCTCCGTGCCAGCTTACGCCAGTTTACGCCAGTTTTCTTTTATTTTTGCCTGGGTGTCACTCGAGTTATATATAGCTCTATTTAGAATAAAAAAGCCAAAAATACAAGCCACAGAATTGTCAGTGTGGTATCTCCGTGAAAGCACATATATCTGAATGCTCTAAATTTGTGCCTTTAAGGGTACATACCCATTTGCGAGAAAAAAAAGGTCCGTTTTCTGGATGGAAAAAACGGTCTGAATATATGCAATTGTCATGCGATTGTCATATTGTCGATTTTAATCGCACCATCCGTTTTCCATCTGTATGCAATGCGATTTTTACATGCCGTTTTACATAGAGCAGTTCTCTTTATGTAAAAACTCATGTTAAAATCACATTGTAAAAAAAAAAATTACACAAAAAGCAAATAATTATATATATATATAATATATATATATATGTCATACACTTCTACATAGTATAATAGCCGCTAATTCAATTGCCGGCTTTAGCGAAATTTCAGACCCGACATGAAATGACATGGTTTACATACAGTTAACCATGTCATTTCATGTAGTTTGATATATGGTTTTCACTAACAATGACATGAGTGTATGTGTGCAAAATTTCATACAGGTAGGGGTTAATTAAAGGTGTAAATTCGTTGAAAAAAAATGCGTGGTTCCCGTGCTATTTTCTCCACCAGACAGGAAAAGCCAGCGAGTGGGGGAAGATAATAATAGCCTAGGGAGGTTGCATTTATTTTGTGCATGGTGCGAGTGGTGTCCGATTATTTCTCGCACCCATTGACTTGCATTGGCGAGTCTCATCCAAAAATCGCTGCAAATCGCAGCATGCAGAGATTTTTTTCTCAGTCCGATTTCAGATGAGAAAAAAATCGCAAATGAGAAGTCACCTATCACATAACATTGGTCCGAGTACAATCAGATTTTTAATCGGATTGCACTCGTTCGTTTTTCTCTCCAGTGAGTATGAACCCTTAGGCCGGTATTCAATTTTTCCTACTGTCTGTCACTCTAATTATATACAGCATTATGTTGCTTTGTTAAAAGAAAACAGCCAGATATTTTACAGTGTGGTATATGTGTGACACGCCTCATACATCCGTGTGCTACAAATTGGTGCATTTTAGGCCGGTAGTCCTGTGCTTTCCTGTCAGTTACTCAAGTTATATAGAGCACTATGTTGCTTTTTTAAATAAAACAGCCCACATATTTTACTGTGTGGTATCTCTGTGACATGCATCATACATGTGTGTGATACAAATTTGGGCATTGTATGCCTACGTATTCTAGTTGTTTTGCTGTCTGTTAAGGTATTTTGTGGCAACAATTGGCTAAGCAAAAAAACATTTGTAACTACAGTCCACATATTTTACAGTATGCTTTTCCCGCACACTTATCACATACAAGTTTGCTCCCAATTCAGCCATTTGTTGTGAACGTGTGTATTATTCCATTTACAATGGGCAAGGCACGTGGCAAGGGACACGGAAGTGGCCGTGATGGTAATGGTCCATGCCGAGGCAGAGGCCGTGGGCAAGATGAAATTGGGCCAACAGAACACCCACATCTTCTTGCTGGACCTTAGTTTTCGAAGTCCTAGGGGTCCGCAGCAAGACAGCACTATTTAAGCCAGAGCAATGTGAAAAGGTTGTTGGTTGCATAGCGGATAACAATTCAAGTTACATTGCCACCACCACCAGCACCCTGTCTTACACACGGTCAAGTCTGAGTAGCCGTGAATCTGGCCCACATATTCCTTACCCTGATCCTCCTTCCTCCCACCATGCTGAGTGCCCTGAGACAACTGATCCAACACTTGGACACTCCGAAGAGCTGTTGACTTTTCCATTTATATATTTGGGCCTCTCACCCGGTCCACTTGAAGCGAAAAGATGAGATTCTTATGTAGCAATGCCCAAATATTTGAGCAGCCATGGTCGAAAGAATGGACGATGATGACACACATTTTACGGAAATTCGGTAGTAGGACCAGGTGCGGAAGTGGAAGATGAGGTGGTGTATGGCCATTCCAAGTCTAGGAGACCGGCTCCTTTAAATTTGGCCTACTTTTTCAATTCATCTGGCTGGCAATTCATCAAAGCTGGCAGTGTTGCTTGTTTTCCTCCAGAGTTTGTTGCTTCCATGTACAAGAAGAAATCTTTTCAGGCCAGTTCAAATCTCCTCTATTTCTACAATAATACTGCTCTCACATGCAATTCATCTAGGGTGAAGTGTGGAAGTAGGGATTATCGCCTTATAAATTATAATCCTTGCTGCTGCTTTTTTCTATACACTCACTGACAGGTTCGTGTTTTTTATGGTGATCTGCACTCTGAAATTTATCAAAGCACTCAGAAATTTATCAAAGCAGGCAAAATTATACTGATTTAATGTGTCCATTCACAGTTTCACTTTAGCAGCTGTATGTAAGAAGTAGTGGTTGGGGACTTTACGCTACTGGAGCTGTAATTAGTGCTTCTGAACCCTTCAGTGCTTTTGTTTCCACCCATTTTTGGGTGCTTCTTGTAGTATGTTTAAGATCATTGTCCTGCTGGAAGACCCATGACCTAGGATGCAAACCCAGGTTTCTAAATCCTTTGGGAATCTTCACATTTCATGATGCCTTGCACAGAGGTAAGGCACCCAGTGCCAGAGGCAGCGAACCAACCCCAAAATATAGTTGAACCTCTACCATATTTGACTGTAATTGTATTCTTTGATTTGTATGCCTCGTTCCATTTACAGTAAACAGTAGAATGATGCGCTTTATCAAAAAGCTTTATCTTGGTCCCATCTGTCCACACAGATGCCTGCTAGTCCTCTATAAATTAGGGTGGGTCTCCTGTTAGCCCTCCAAGCTTCAAACTTTATTTATTAATAGGAAAAAGAAAATTTGCCCCACCTTAGATGGATAAATTATATGGCAGTAGAAATATATACAGTACAGACCAAAAGTTTGGACACACCTTCTCATTTAAAGATGTTTCTGTATTTTCATGACTATGAAAATTGTACTTTCACACTGAAGGCATCAAAACTATGAATTAAACACATGTGGAATTATATACTTAGCAAAAAAAGTGTGTAACAACTGAAATTATGTCTTATATTCTAGGTTCTTCAAAGTAGCCACCTTTTTGCTTTGATGACTGCTTTGCACACTCTTGGCATTTCTCTTGATGAGCTTCAAGAGGTAGTCACCGGGAATGGTTTTCACTTCACGGTGTGCCCTGTCAGGTTTAATAGTGGGATTTCTGACCTTATAAATGTGGTTTGGATCATCAGTTGTGTTGTGCAGAAGTCTGGTGGATACACAGCTGATAGTCCTACTGAATTAGACTGTTAGAATTTGTGTTATGGCAAGAAAAAAGCAGATAAGTAAAGAAAACGAGTGGCCATCATTACTTTAAGAAATGAAGGTCAGTCAGTCCGAAAATTGGGAAAACTTTGAAAGTGTCCCCAAGTGCAGTTGCAAAAACCATCAAGCACTACAAAGAAACTGGCTCACATGTGGATCGCCCCGGAAAGAAGACCAAGAGTCACCTCTTCTTTGAGGATAAGTTTATCCGAGTCACCAGCCTCAGAAATCGCAGGTTAACAGCAGCTCAGATTAGAGACCAGGTCAATGCCACACAGAGTTTAGCAGCCGACAGATCTCTACAACAACTGTTAAGAGGAGACTTTGTGCAGCAGGCCTTCATGGTAAAAATAGCTGCTAGGAAACCACTGCTAAGGATAGGCAACAAGCAGAAGAGACTTGTTCGGGCTAAAGAACACAAGGAATGGACATAAGACCTGTGGAAATCTGTCCTTTGGTCTGATGAGTCCAAATTTGAGATCTTTGGTTCCTACCACCGTGTCTTTGTGCGACGCAGAAAAGGTGAACGGATGGACTCTACATGCTGGTTCCCACCGTGAAGCTGGTGGAAGAGGTGTAATGGTGTGGGGGTGCTTTGCTGGTGACACTGTTGGGGATTTATTCAAAATTGAAGGCATACTGAACCAGCATGGCTACCACAGCATCTTGCAGCGGCATGCTTTCCATCTGGTTTGCGTTTAGTTGGACAATCATTTATTTTTCAACAGGACAATGACCCCAAACACACCTCATGGCTGTGTAAGGGCTATTTGACAAGAAGGAGAGTGATGGGGTGCTACTCCAGATGACCTGGCCTCCACAGTCACCAGACCTGAACCCAATCGAGAGTGAGGGCAAAAGGGCCAACAAGTGCTAAGCATTTCTGGGAACTCCTTCAAGATTGTTGGAGACCATTTCTGGTGACTACCTTTGAAGCTCATCAAGAGAATGCCAAGAGTGTGCAAAAGCAGTCATCAAAGCAAAAGGTGGCTACTTTGAAGAAACTAGAATATAAGACAATTTTCAGCTGTTTCACACTTTTTTGTTAAGTATATAATTCCCATGTGTTAATTCATAATTTTGATGCCTTCAGTGTGAATGTACAATTTTCATAGTCATGAAAATACAGAAAAATCTTTAAATGAGAAGGTGTGTCCAAACTTTTGGTCTGTACTGTAGCTAGCAAAGCAAAGCGGCTGCTGGCCCTCTAAAATTAGAGTAAGAGACAGCTGATGTCCCTCTGACAATAGTGAGGACCACCTGATGGCCCTGATGAAAAAATTGTTACTTTCAGAGTCCCCCTTTCATAAATTAAACAGGATGTGTGCTGATCATGCTCACACACAACATGACCAGATAAGGTAGTAAAATTACATTTCCTGGTGAATGTTTTTTTCACCATGGAAAGCAATGTAAGTGTGCAAAAACACTTCATGTGGGAAAATAGCCCAAGCTGTGAAGGAGCATTTTTTTCCTCTAATTTATTTTGCCTTATATACAAGTCATTATGCTGGAAAAGAATGATTCTTAACATTTTTTTCAAGTAAAATCCTTTTTTAAATTCCGCTTTGTATGTTTTATTGTCAGTCCGTAAAAGTGGCGTAATACTTTGAACAATTTTTGTTCTCTGCCGTGACCTGGGATTTAGAGATGCTTCTAGTGGTCTTCCCATGCTGTTCCATGGCATTTCAGAGATGTTTCTATTGATTTCAGCAATTTTTAGACCCCAACTCAGGGGGGCCCCTGAAAAAAATGCTTGAGTTTGCAATTGACTTCCATTATACTTGTTACTCGGGTCGAGCACCATTACAATTTGCTCATCTTAACAAGTAACTAGTACCGAAGCATTTTGGTGCTTAGTTATCACTATTGACCACTTCAGTCTTCAACATTGCTCATTTCCTGGTCCTCAGTGCTGTGAAATACAGGCATATACATATCCATGAAGAGATAACAGAATGTACGCAAGTCTACATCCTCAAAAAAATCTATGGTTAGTTTTTCCAATATGTTTGGAGCAACCTCCCTGCCAAATTCCTTAAAAAAACGTGTGCAAGTTTAGCTAGAAAAATGTTTCTTTTTTTGAAGGCATTGATTGATTTAGATTTCTGTTTTGTTTATTCATTTGCATTCTGTTTTTGATAAAAATAAACCATTAACACTTTTATTTGTGAAATTATTGCTTTGCAGCATTTTTTCCACACCTACCTAAACCTTTTGCACAGTACTGTAGATTTAGAAGAATATTATTTCCCCTCTGACATTAAGCCCTTCAAACAAACTTGGAAATGAACCTACACACTAAACAGTGCTTTGAATAGCGAGTGTAAATGTGCCCGGTTGGTCCATAAAAATGAGGAGCTGTGCGTGATGAAGCTTGGCATAACGCTTACTAGTGGTTTTCAGAAAATTAAAGGTCAGCTATTCTTTTCTAGGAACATTTTGTCTCCCACTCTAGCGTTTTTTCATAATGTCAGACAATGATGTTATAGTAGAAATAATTAATTTGAACCAATTCAGAATCTCTTTGAATAAAGCACTTAAGACTAGTTAGGTGCATAACTACCTGTAGAAGTGATTATTACCCTCTCATCCTAATGGCCCACTAATAAGTAATGCTTGAAATAAATGAACTAACACATAGATTTGATATGTTAGTTCATGAATCTTTATCAGAGAGTCTTCATTACCATAATCTCGAACAGGTTTATTTTGTCCAGTAGTCTGTTGGTACCATGTTGCCAGGACAGGGATTTTTTTATTCTGTTCTCTGAATGGCAATAATTTTTAAGAAATAATTTGAATGAACTTAAAAAATAACTCTAAATGTTGATAGCAGACAGTTTATTTGGAAGACTGAACCTACCTTTTTTTACTTAATAAAACCAGATACTGATATGTTTTCTTTTAGTACATTATTTCCTGATGGTAGATGTTTTTGTTCTGTTATCTGTCCATGATTAGGTGGAGGTCCTCTTGCTTGATCTGCTCTTCTATTGTGCAACCAGCATTCGGAAGAATACTTTCCAGCCGAAACATGGACCATAACTTCTATGGTAAAGTATTTTAGAAATGTATGTATCTGTTCAGAGGTCATTGTGCAGTAAGGGAGAGAAGGTAAGCTATGATGTTGTCTATTGTGAAGGCTAGACCCTTTGTTATTTAATAAAGTGTGTGCAGAATTATTAGGAAAGGAGTATTTTTATTGTTTATCATTTTTATGCAGATTTTACATCTTCAAGCGTATAAACTTGAATGCTTATTGAATGAGCAGATCAGGTGATGTCTTTTTGTGTAATAAGGGAAGGTGTGACCATAGAGATTCAGCATCCTTTATCAAGGTGTTGCAAAATTATTAGGGAACTTGTTTTCCTCAGGACAAAATTTGCTAAAAAGAGATTCTGAAAAAAACAAATTAGTTACAAATCTTACAGAGGGAGTCGCATTCTTAAAATTGCTAAGATATTGAGGCTTGAAACAGAACCTTCAAAACTTTTATTTTGAATAGTCAAACGGGTTACAAAAAGTGTTAAGAAAAAAAGACTCATTAACTATCAAAGATTTGAGAAGAATCAAATGTGAAGCGACCGTAACCCATTATCCTAATTACATAAATGGAAGTCACCTGATAAGCTTCACAAAAAATGGGGGGGACGATAACCCCAAAAGCCGGGGGAACCCCAAAAAAACGGATCAAGGATCCTGGGAGTGGGGATACCAAATGATCGCTTTCCCCCGGGGAGTTTTTTGGGCCAAAAACAAGGAAAAATTTTGCCACAGGATTTTCGGTTTTCCCCAGCCCGGGGCCTTGTAAAGGCGGGAAACGCGCCTTAGTAAAAACCCCGCAAAATTCCTGTTTGGGAAAAAAAAAACCAAAACGCCCTTTTATGCAGGGGCCCTGGTAACCCTTTTGGAAAAAAAAAAACAATTCGGGTTTTTCCCCAAAAAGGGGAAAAACGGGGCCCCAAAACCTTTTGGAAACCCCGGTTTTGGTGTTCCTTTGGAAAAATTTCCCAAAAGCCGGGGTTTCTTTTTTTGGTTTTTTTTCCCGGCCGGGGTTTTCCAGGGGGCCAGCGATGCTTTTTTGCCCCTTGGTTTTCAGCGGGGGGGAAAAACCAAAAAGCGATCAAAAAAAATTTTCCAGGAAAACCCGATTCGGGCCCAACCCCCAAAAAACCCCAAACGGATAACCCACCCCCAAGGGGGCCCGGGGGAGGGGGTTTTCCCAATTTTTTGCCCCATGTCACAAAACACCGGAAAAAACCGGGTTAAGGGAAAAGGGTTTTTGGGGGAAAAAAGTCGAAAAAAATTTCACAAAAAATTTTTTAAAAACCTTTCCCAGGGCACCCGATCCCCCCCGTTTAGCGCGAATGGGGGGAAAAGTGGGATTAAACGAATTTTGGTTTAAGGGACCCTCGTAAATTTCCTTTAAAAAGGGAAATTTCCGCCCAAAAGGGGGTGGGGGGAAAAAAAAAATTAAATCCTTTTGGAAAAAAAAAGGCCAAATTTTAGGGGGGAAAACTTGTTTTTGGGGCACAAACTTTTTCCCAATTTTTTGATTTGGTTTTGGGCCCAAATTTGGCCCCAAAATATTCCTCCCAGTTTCCCTTCCATTTTTTTCCCAAAAATTTGGGGCCCCCGGGGAAGCCTTGGCGAAAAAAGGGACCCCCGCCCCCAATGATAAAACCCAAAATACCCCCCCTTACATCTAAAAAAAATTCCCCCCAGACAAAGTTAATTTAAGTTGAATGAAAGAAAAAACCCCTTCCAATTTGGGGAAAAACGGCCCCGCGGTTTTTGGCCCCTTTAAGAAAAACCCAGTTACCCAGGAAAATAGGAAAACCAAAACCCTTCCCTTTAAAATTTTAAAAATTTTTGAAGAAAAAACCCAAAAAAAAAAACCCCTAAAAAAGGCTTTTTGGGAAGTTTGGAAAAAGAAATAAATCTTAAAAAAATTTCCCCAAAAAAAAGTTTTATAAAAAGAAATTTTCCAACCAAAAGGGATTTTAGGGCCCCCAAAAAAATTTCCAATTGGGCCCTTTAAAAAGGGGGGCCCCCGCAAAACCCTTTTTAAAAATGGGGCCCCCAATTTTTTTCCCAAAATTTCCACACCGGGTGGGGGTTTCCAAATTGGGGGCGGGGGGGTGAAAAATAAAAAAAAAAGGGGGGGGCCAAAATTCTTTCCTGAAAAAGGGGGGGGGCCAAAAAAAAAAAAAAAAAATTTGAGGGGGGAAAACCAAAACAAAAAAAACTGGTTAAAATTGGGGGGGGGGGGTAAGTTCTTTTCCCCCCAAAAAAAAAAAAAAATAAAAAAACCTGGGGAAAATAATGGGGGTTAAAACTTAAAAAAAAACCCCTCATAGGGGGGGGGGGGTTACCGGGGGGGGTTATTTTTTAAAAGGGGGGGGGGAAATTATTAGGGGGGTGGGGGGGGGGGGTTAAAAAAAATCCAAAAAATTTTCTTAAAATGAAAGGAAAAACCAAAAACCCCAAAACAAAACCCAAAAATAAAAACCTTTCATTAAAAAAACCCAAAAAATTTTGGGGGGGGGGGGAAGGGGGGGGGCTAAAAAGGGGGGGGGGGGGAAAAAATGGGGGGGGGGGGGGGGGGGGGGGTTTTAAAGGGGGCCAGGGGGGGGGGGGGGGGAAAAACCACAACAAAGAAAAAACTTTTTTGGGGGAAAAAAGGGGGAAAAAGAAAGGGACAGCGGGGGAAAGGGGGGGGGAATTTGGTCCAAAAAAGGTATTGGGGGGGGGGAAGGAAAGGGAAAAACCCGAACAAAAAAGGGGGGGGGGGAAGTAGGGGGTCGGAATTTTTTAAAGTAAAGGGGGAAAGGGCCCCCCCGGGGGGGGGAAAGGGGGGGGGGAGGGGGGGTGGGGAAGGGGGGGGGGGAATTTTTTTGGGGGGAAGGGGGAAGGGGGAAAAAACCCCCCCAAGCAAAAACAACACCGGGGGGGAAGGGGAGGGCCATTAAAAAGGGGGGGGAATGGGGAGGGGGAAATAAAAAGGGGGAAATAGGGTAAGGGGGGGGGAAATAAAAGGGAAAGGGGGGAAAATACAAAAAAAAATAAAAGGGGAAAAGGGGGTAGGGGAAGAAAAAAAGGGGGGGGGGGGAAGAAAATTGGGGCGAGGGGGGG
The DNA here is from genome assembly GCA_033576555.1 of Oophaga sylvatica. Lineage (NCBI taxonomy): Eukaryota > Metazoa > Chordata > Amphibia > Anura > Dendrobatidae > Oophaga > Oophaga sylvatica. Next base: position 26,781 of record JARQOD010005934.1, read on the forward strand.
GAAATAAAAAAAAAAACTAAACCCTTTGGGCCGGGGGGGGGGGGGGGGGGGGCCCCCAAGGGAAGGGGGGGGGGGGAAGGGGGGGGGGAAAAAAAAAAGGGGGGGGGGGAAGGAATTGGGGGGGGGGGATAGGGGGGGGAAAAGGGGGGGGCAAAAGGGGGGGAATGGGGGGGGGGAAAGGGGGGGAAAAAAAAAGGGGGGGGAAAAGGGGGGGGAAAAAGGGGGGTAAGGGAGGTAGGGGGGGGGTGGGTGGGGGGGGGAAAGGGGGAAAAAGGGGGGGGGTGGGGGAAAGGCCCCCAAAAAAAAGGGGGGAAAAGGGGGGGGAAGGGGGGGGAAAACCCAAAAACCCGGGGGGGGGAAGGAGTAAAAAAATAAAAAGGGGGGGAAGGGGAAGGAAAAGGGGTTTTGGGGGGAAAAGGGAGGGGGAAGGGGGCCAGATTACAGGCGGAAAAGGTTTTTAAAACAACACCAAACAAAATGGAAACGGGAAGGGGAAAAGGGGGGGGGGGGCCGGGAAGGGGAAAAGGGGGAAAAAAAAGGGGGGCATACCAAGACCGGGGGGGGGAAAAAGGGGGGGGGGTTTTAAGGGGATAGAAACGGGGTTAAAGGGGGCCAAAGGGGTAAGGGGGGGGGAACCAAGGACCCCCCCACAGGATAAACGGGGGTAGGGCCCGCAAGGAAAGGGGGGGAAAAAAGGGGGGGAAAGAAAGGGGGGGGAAAAAGGGGGAAAAGGGGGGGGTAAAAGGCCTAAGGGGGAACGCAAACGGGGGATTTCGGGGGGGGAAGGGGTTTGACAAAAAAGGGGGAAATTAAAAAAAAAACCATGGGGGGTACCAAAAAAAAATTTTTAAAAGGGCCCAAAAAAAACAAAAGGGGGGGGGGGGGGGAAAAAAAGGGGGGGGGGAAAACCAAAAAAGGGGGGGGAGACAAAAAAAAGGGTACCTCCAACCCGGGGGAAAATTGGGCCCAAAAAAAAAGGGGGGGGGAAAAAAAACCCAGAGGATTTGGGGAAAAAGGGGGAAAAGGATGATAAAAGTGGGAAAAAGGGGGGGGGGGGTTTTTAATTTTTTGGCCGGGGGGTAAAAAAAGAAACCAAAAAATTAAAAATTTAGCAAAGGGGAATAAAAACCAAAACCAAAAAGGGAATTTTTAAAGCGGGGGGGGGGGGATTAAGGGAAAACGGGGGGAAATCCAAACCAAAGGGGGGGGGGGGGGGGGGAAAAAAAAATTTGAAACCCCCTTTTTAAAACATAAAAGGGGGGGGGGGAAATTTTGGGAAGGGGAAAACCTTGGGGGGAAAAGGGGGGGGAAGGGGGGTTTAAAAAGGGAAATCGAAAAAAGGGGAAACAAAAGGGGGGGGGGGGAACAAAGGGGGGGAAAGGGGGTAACCAAAAATTAAAAGTGGGGGAAAAAGGGGGGGGGGGAAAAAAAGGGGGGGGGGGGGGGGGAACAAAAGGGGGGGGGAAAGGGGCTTAGGGAATCCCGGGGGGCAAATGGGGGGGGGGGAAATAAAGGGGGGGGCAAAAACCCGGGGGGTCCGGGGGGGGGGGGGGGGGGGCAAGGGGGGGCGGGGAATTTAAAGAAAGCATATAATTTCAGAAACTTAAAACCTTTTCCCACTTTTAAGAGCACACCCGGGGGACAAAAAACTGGGGTCCCAGTTTTTAGGGATGGTTTTGGCCCCTCCTTCCTTCAAAAGCATGAAAAATTTTTTTCCGCAAAAACTTTATATAAAACCATATTTTTAATAGCAGAAAATTCCCCAAATTTTTTTCCCCCCTTTTACTTTTTTTTTCCTTTTTCCCCTTCCTTTCCCCCCCCCCCCCTTTTTTTTTTTTACTTTTTATTTTTTAGTTTTAAATTTTTATTATATTTTTTTTTTTATTTTTTTTCCTTTTTTTTCCCCATACTCCCTCCCTTTTCTACTTTTTTTTTTCCCCCCATCTTTCCAACCAAAAAAAAAAAAACCGCATACTTTTAATGTTTCTAATAACACAATGACTGGGGCATGCCTTTAAAATGTAAACCCTTTTTTTCCCCCCCTGGAGAAAAAAACTGAAAAGGGGTACCCCACACTAAGCGAGATCGCTAACAATCGCTAACGACATCGCTACAACATACTATTTAGCATCTCGTTAGCGCCGTCGTTGTGTTTTGGCCCATGTAGCTTTTCATTTTGGCCCCTGCTGTAAAGTCGCTGATCGTTCACTAACTTTCTGGACCTTTTTTTGATCTTTGGCGCCCCGGGCTGGTGACCTAAATCGCTGGTTTGGCCCCTTTTTTGCGAACGACGAGCGACCTCTTTTTTTACGCATAAAACAGCGGGCAGGGGGGACTGGGTTTTTTTTAAAGCGTCACGGAGGGGATCGCAAAAAACCCCCCTTGAAAGAAGCAGGCAGGGGGGACTAGTTTTTTTTTGCGTCACAGAGAAAAATTCGCAGTAGCGACCCGGACGCAGAGAGCGGGAACGAGCGGGAAATTTCCTATAAAATCAGAAGCGCCCGAAAACCAATAAAGGGGGAGCGCTAAACGACGTCTTTCATGCCCGGGGTCAAAACAAAAAATTTTTTGCCAAATAAACATAAAACTGTGCTGGGGGGCGGGGAAAAAAGGTTGCGCTCAAAAAATGCAAAAACAGATCCTAACGACCCCAAAGCGTTAAAAGATCGCTGCCCCACTGATGTGTCTTTTATAATCTCCGTTTGGCAGCTACTAGCCCCCAAAAAAGGGCGTTAAACAAACCAACGACTCATTAGCTTGCTCTTTATCGGATGCTAGCAAGACGCTTAGTATGGCATGAACCTTTAAAGTGTAAGAAAATACAAAATGTTACTCAACCTTTTGGAAATGGCCCCCGTTCGGTTGTTATCCTTTGGTGGGAACCCTCATCTTTTGGGGGAAAGGGTTTTAAGCTTGGAAGGGAGCTGAAAAAGGTTTCTTTTCTTCCTCCGGGTTTAAAAATATTAAAGGATTGCGGGGGAACCATAGTAAAAAAATTAATTATTTTCCTTTTTTTAAACCATTTTCAATCCGTTTTCCACTGAAATTATCCCTTTTTCTTTGTATCTTCCACCAAGAAAGCCACAAAATTTTAACACTTTATGCCCTCTTAGCATCAAAAGGGGGAGATTTCCTGTACCCTTCCAAGTTTATTTGCTTTGGGTCACATGACTTTTCCTTGGCTTAGGAGGAAAAATACCTGAAAGGTAATTTTTTGGGGGACCTTTTTCCTGTGAGCTATCTCCATTTTTCAAAGGCTTTGACCCAATGCCTTTGGAAAATTCTCTAGTTGATCAGTGAAACCTAAAGGGGGGTAAGGGATTCGGGAAAGGGGGCCAATAATTCAAAAATTTGGGCTTCTCCAGCCCTTTATTCTCCAGGCCCTCCACTTTATCAGCCAATTGATAAAACAACCCTTTTTGCTTTTTGAAGATTTTCCCTTTGACCCAATTTTCCCCAAAGGATATTCTGTATATTGCGATTTCGGTTTTTAAAATTTTTTCTAGCCTTCAGTCTGGTGCAAATATATTTTTGCATCTTTTGGGCAGTTTAATGGTGACGTGGCTTCCAGAAAATTGCTTTATCTCGGGGGAAGCATTTTTTTGGAAACCTTAGAAAGCTGGGGTTTTGGGGGGGATTTTTTAAATTTAAGTTATTTTCAGCTTTCCCTCCCCTTTCATGTTCCTGTGAGGCCTGCAAAACCCTTAAGTATTTAGCTTTCAAACCACTTTTTGGGTTTTCCCGGGCACCATCTTGCCTCGTGGTGACAAAACTCTCTCTAAAGGTAAGGAAAATAAAAGAGCGGGGATCCCTTTTCGGCCAAAAAAAACATCTACATCCCAATAGAGGCGAACTCGGGAAACTTTGGGGGCGGGTTTTTTTAACCCGGGTTTTCTCGGGTTTTTTGAATTTTATTAACCCCGCCCTAAATTTTTGGGGGAACTGAAATTTCACCTGCGCCCTGTTTCCATGTCAGGGGAAACCGGGATTTTCCCTTGTTTTCTTGTTAAAAGCATTGTAATAGCTTTCTGCGGGTTTAAAACCATTCAAAGAACCTAGGTCTTTGTTTTTTGGCCTGTTTTTCCATTTGTATTTTTTCTGGGTTCTAACTCCATCTTGTATTTTGACCACATGCTTGTCTCCTGATTTTTTTTTCTTGATATTACATCTTGGTTTGGGCCCTGTTTGGGGCGACCTCCCGGTTTTCCCAGCAAACCCCCTCCAGGCAGCAGTCTTTTTGGACAGCAATCCACTGGCCCCTATTTTTAAGACCAAAACCTGCATAGGGGTTAAAAGGGTAAAGGGGGGGTTTTCCTTTTTGGAGTCGGGCCAAAAGGAAGGCTTGTGCAATTCTGTCTGGGGTGGGCCCTTTTTGGGGCCCAGCCTCTGACAAAATTAACAACATCTTCAAGTATCTTTTTGGGCTGGCTTCTTCTACTCTTCCCTTTCATATTAGGGTTCCTCAAGATCGGGCGTGGGTCAGGGCCCAAAAATTGAGGGCTTCCAAATTAAATTCACAGGGCTCCTGAAATAACACAACACGCAACAAAATAGATTTGATTTTCTGTAACCTGGCTCTTTCACCACTTCTCTTTTTTTTTTTGAAACATACCGTATATACCCTTTTTAAAAAGGCCGAGATTTTCAGCCAATTTTTTTTGGGCTGAAAGTCCCCCCCTCGTTTTAAAACCGGGTCATCACGGGGGGCGGCGGGGGAGGGGGAGCGGGGGGGGCGGACATACTCATGTGTGGGCCCCGCTAAAGTAAGGGGAAAACACATAAAAATCCAGGGGATGCAAAAGGAAGGTAATCGAAAACCTTTATTTTTCCATTCACTGCCACCCCACTTTCAGACCCCCAAACCCCTCTGAGGGATAAAAGGGGGTGACACGTACCCATAAAGGGGTTGTTCCGTTTGATTTTCATGAGGTTTTCTTCTGTCTAAGGAAAAGAGCACCATTCATCCAGTCCAGTCTGGGCTTGGGGGATACTGAGAGCTGTGCAAACGAGCTCTGGGGGGAAAGGGGACAATTTTCCTTTAAAAAACAACAAGGCTTTTTAAGGAAAAAACGGGAAGCAGGGCGAAGGGCGCAGTGGAGAAGAAAAGAGAGAATTTCTACAGGTTTTTTGGGTTACCTGCACAAATTTCCGGGCACCCGGGGCCGAACGTTTCAATTTTTTCAAGCATAGGGAACAAGAAAAATGGGGGCATCTGGACTACAAATTTGCAGAAATGCACCCAAAGCGCCAATACGTAACCGGGGAGTCAGGGAGAACGGGGGCTTTTTAGTCAAAAAGCAGACCCCAAAAATAAAGGACTTGTTTTCACCACTTAGAAGGCCCACCACAATGTTGGGCCCGGGGATGGGCAGCTATTTAGAAAGCTTGGGGATTCCCGATTTAAAATTTGCTTTTAGGAAAATTTGGGCCACAAAAAAAAATTTGGGGAATTTTTAAAGGGGGGCCCCTAACCGCTCAGCGGTTACCCAAAAAGGCACCTCCACCCCGAAACCCGCTCCCCGGGGGAAAACTTTTTTTGAAACCCCCCTACCAGTAAAGGAAAGAAAAGAAAACTGCATTTGTGTGACGAATTTTTTATCAAAACCCTGCCTCATCACCATCGGGTTTCCAAGGGGCCCGTCTCACCTGTGGGGGGGCTTACCACCCAGCTGCCCCCTAACATCCCCTGTGAAGAACCTTATAGCAGCGCTTTTTCCCAAATTGACCAGATACCACAGGTGGCGTCACAACTACCCTATCCTTAAAAATTCCCCCCGTAAATACCCCCCGTATGAGCGCCCAGGGGCCCCGGACCAGTCCCGCTGCCAGTGGGCAAACCCCATAGACTTTCCCTGGGTTTTGGTTTCCGAGTAAACCCCCTTGCCCTGGTACTAAGTGGGGACTATCTTTGGGGGTCACGAACAGGGTCCAAAAATTTCAATTGCGAGTCCCGTGTCCCATATTGGGAAATGTTTGGTAAAAAGACTGTTTTTTGCATTTGGCGCCAAAAAACCCCGCCATTTTAAAACCCCCATAATTTGGGGCCTTGGGGGCGCTGGGGAAGAAGGGGGGCGGGCATTCATGGCCCTGGGACCCCCCCCGTGGCGCGAAAGATAGGGGGCCCCCCCCTCAAAATGCTTTCTATAATGTGCGGGGCCTGGGGCCCCCGGGAAAGAAAAATCCGCCTCCCTCTTTATCCCTTGGCCCAAAGGGGGAGACCAATCCCGCCTCCATGGAAAAGACCAATTGTTCCTGGGTGGAAACTACAGTCTGGCCTGGGACGAGATTTGGGGGAAGGAAAAAGGGAAAAACTGTGCAAAAGACCGGAAAGGGATATAAGCCCTGCTTAAACCGGGAAAATTTATCACCGGGGCCGGGGCTGTCCCCCGAAACGGGGCCTAGCACCGCCATGCTGGAAACTGAAAAAGGAGAACCCCGGGGCTCAGAAGACAAATCCCCAAAGCATAAAAATTTTCGGAAAGGGGAGGAAAGCTGGCGTGCCCAACAAGCGGCCCGCTGTGGGAAAGCAGTGGGTTTTCTCCCACAAGCATAACCCCGTCTCCTAAATTTTCCCCAAATTCCTCTTAAGGGAAAGGGAAAAGAGAGTTTGGGGGGCTTCCCCCAAAAGTGCTGTTCCTGATCCCACCGGGGGCGGAGTGGAGGAGAAGGGGGCCCGAGGGGGGTTCCCCGCCCCGGCCCCAGTGCCAGCTAGGCCAGGAGGCCCCAAAAAAAGAGAAAACGGTCCCCGGTAAGGTCACCGGAGGGGCCGGGCCCCCAAACATTGCCGGGGACGACTGGGAAAGAATTGGGGTGCCCGGGCGCTTTACTTACCCAACCCCCAAACCGAAATACCTGGCACACTGTAGAAAGTGAGACGCCCGGGAGAGGAAAGCGAAACAACAGCGGGCCCCGGGAACACAGCATTAGGATTTAAACGCGTAAAGAAACCTTTCCCCGGATATAAAAAACCCCGCGGGAAACCCCGGCGGCAAGGGGGGGCGCACCCCAGTTTCGCTCCCAAGGGGGTTTTGGGGTTATCCGCGAGCCGGGCCCTTTTCAGGGGGCTTTTTTGGGGGCCGCCCGGGGCTGGAAATCCCCCCCTTGGGCCCCTCGGGCAAACCTGGGAGGGAACCCTGATAAAAGGGGACAATTTTGAGCACACACGTCACTGGGGCCTTTTAAAAAAAGGGGGGTAAGCCCTGAAAGTCTCCATCTCAAAGGGGGGGACCCCGTCCCCCCAAACCAAAAACCGAAGCGCTCTTTCCCCCGGCTCTCACCGCACCCGGCCGTGCCCCGGGACGCCCCCTTTCATCGCAATCGGCGAAACCTTTCTCCCGGGAAAAAAAAATCGCAACCCCCGGCGCCACTTTGGGACACCCCCTGCGATTATCTCAGCAAAAGCAACCCCATTGCAAAAATTACTGGGCCCCTGCAGCGACGCAATCGGCGTCCCACAGAAAAGAAGGGCCCGTTAGGTCCCAAACCCTTAAAATAGAACTTTGGCCACTCAAACCTAATACAGGGCGACTTTTGGAAAAGGGGTCGAAGAACACCGCGTCTTCCAGCCCCAGGGGTGGAAGGGCGTTTAAAAGAAGTTTTGTAAGAAAGGAAAGAAAAGGGCCCGTAGGACCCAGACAGGGGTTTTTCTGCAACGCAAGAGAGGTAAAAAGTTTTTAGAAAATTTGAAAATTTGCACTTTTATTGCTGTGTATGAAGTGTTTTACATAAAGGGGTTTAAAAAACCCCGGTTGGGTAAATCCCCGATTTAAAATTTTAAGTGAATTCCCTTTAAGGGTTTTATATCTGTTTTAAACCAACCAAAGGGCTGAGAGGCTTGGACTGTGCCAGCCTAAGAACTTGCTTTGTAAAAAGTTGGCCCCTAAAGGGGGCCTTATCCCTTTGGTTTTTCATGAAAACCAAAATTTTCTAACTACCTCTGAATAAAAAACCCCTATGGGGGTGGCCCAGAATGAGGCTGCAGTCAAAGTCCTGCCCGCCCCACGGGAGGACCCACTTGGGGGGTTTTTGTTTCGGGTCCCCCACAAAAATTTGTCTTGAAAAAATGAGAATGGTTTTTTATACTTTTGATACTTTGTATTTTTCTAAGTTTCAAATTTTTAAAAGTTTTAAGAATTTTTACCTCCCGGATTGGGGTGAGTTTTAAAAAAGTTTTTGTTTAAAAAAAAACAAAAAAGTTTTTATTTTTCCTTTTAAAAGGGCCCCGGGGGTGCTGGGGTTTAACCCAAGGGGGGGTTTTGGCCCAGCTATGTAAGGCAACACACAAAAAATCCAGGAGAGTGCACGGAAAGGGGAACGCAACGGGTTGAAATCCCTTACACTGCCACCACTCTTTTAGACAAAACCCATTTTGGGGGTATAAGAGGGGGTGAAAACGGAAACAAAGGGGGTGGTTCCGTTTTAAATTTTAGTGAGTTTGGGTTCTGTCAAAGGAAAAAGCAGCCATTCGTTTTCATTTCCCGTCCCGGACCTTGGGGGGAAACTTAGAGCTTGCAAACGAGTCTCGGAAAAGCGACATTTCCTTAAAAAACTAAAGGCTTATGTTTAAAACGGGGAAACAGGCAAGGGCCCCAGGGAAAGACAGAGAGAAGTGCTACCGGGAATTTTTTTTTTACCTGCACTAAATTCCGGACCCGGAGTCCGAAGCGTTGCTAGGTTTCAAGCATAGTAACAAGAAAAAACCCAGGCACTGGACTACAGGCCGCAGAGTGCAGCCCAAAGCGCCAATACGTAACCGAGGCAGGGGAAACGGGGACTTGAGTCAAAACGCAAAACAAAAGTAAGGAAATTAGTTCTCACCACTTAGAAGGGTCCACCCCAATGTTGGCCGGGCATGACAGCTAATGAGAAAGCTGGAGAGTTCAAATTAAATTCGCTTCAGGCAACTTGGGGTCACATGTTTTATGGAAGTTAAGGGGGGCCTCTAACCTGCCCCAGGGGGGTTTCCCGAATGGCACTCTCCCCCCCGCCCACTCCCCGGATCTTCTTGAAAACCCTCTACCAGTAAAGGTATAAAAAAAACTGCTTGTGTGGACGAATTTTTATCTACAAAACCCCCCCCTCATCACCATAACTTTTCCCGGGACCCGCTCCCCCTGGGGAGAAATTTTCCACCCCCCTGCCCCCTAACCCCCTTTTGAAGATCCTTATACAGCCTGGTCCCAAAATTGGGCCCCCTACCACAGGTGGCCCTTTATGAACACCAAACCTTAAAATCCCCCTTTAAAAATCCCCCCTTGTATAGCGCCCAGGCCAAGGACCGAGTCCCCGCCAGTGACCCAAACCCCCAAAAAAAAATTTTATGGGGCCCGGGGCCCCAGGGACCCCATTTGCCCTGGTACAAAATGCGGGCCACTCACCCCTTTCCCCCGGGGCGGGCTCTGCCAAACCCCCCTGCCCTCGGGACGATCTCCGGCAACCTTCCTTCAGCAGTCACAGGCAAACCCCTCATTAAAGCATGAATATGCCACATTCATGACTTTAAAAGAGCCCGTACCACGGACCCCTCAGGACTGAACGCTGCGGAGAAACGCCGGGGGGGAAGAGGAGAGGGGTCAGGGGCGCTCCGGGAGGGGTTAGATTAAACTATATTTACCCCGGGCCCCGGGCCACTGCTGCCCCGGGTGGCCCCCCGGGCTGACTCCTCCGGCTGTTAAAAGTTCAGGGAGAGGGCGCGAAAGACGCTTTGTGCGCGCCCCGCCCCCTGCCAGAACAATTTAAAGCCAAGGGGTCAGACCGAGGGAGCAGCGCAGGGCAGAGAGGACAGGGAAAAATCCCCAGGTGCCGGGTTTCCCGAGCGAGGGGTGACAAACCCGGGACCTGCCCCCATAAGGCCTGTCCCGCCTTCCAGAAAACCGGCCCCCTGGCCCCCCCGCGACAGAGGTGATATGTCCCTTTTTTTTTGCAGCAGCAAAGAAAGGGCCCATACTAAGGGGCAAATTGGGGCAGCAAAAGGGGCATAATCTGGAGCATATGGGGAAAAAAATAAGGGGGCAATTTTGGGGGAAAAAATTGTGGAACCTAAAGGGGGGTAATATGGAGCATATGGGGGCAAAAACTGGGGCAAATGGGGGGAAAAACTGTTAAAATATGGGGGCCAAAAATCGGGCATAAGGGGGCATAATAAGGGGGCAAAAAGGGGGAATAATCTTTTGGGAACAAAGGGGCATAATCGGAGCATATGGGGGCCCTAATCAAGAGCATATGGGGGCAAAAAATTTTGGGGAAAATTTTTGAGGGGGAAAAATATGGGGCATTTTGGGGGGATAATCTGGGGGGGAAAATGGGGCATAATCTGGGGCATAAGGGGGCCCTAAACTGTGGAACATATGGGGGCAAAACCCGGGCATTTGGGGGGATAAAAAACTGAAGCATATTTGGGGATAATCTGGGGCATTGGGAGGGAAAATCGGGAGCAAATTGGGCATAATCCCCGTGCCCCAAAAAGGGGGCATAAACTGTGAGGGATCATATGGGGGCATAATCAATTTTTTACCCTAGGCTTTTACGGGGAGTCAATAAGTTTTTTTCCCAGTTTTTTTGGCAAAATTAGGGGGTTTGGCTTATACACGGGGCAGCTTAACAAGAGTATATTCGGAAATTTTTTTTCCAAAAACTAAAAAAATTTTTGGGTTTTTTCCTCTGGGAACCACCTAATGTCTTGGGGTTATTTTCACTTTCCTTTAAATCACTTTATCCAGAAAATCTTTTGCACCCAAAACCCTCTGAAGGGAAATTTTTTATTTCTTAATTATTTGAAAACCCCAAAAACGTATGCAATTCACTATTTATTGGAGTTTTTTCTCCACTTTTTTATTTTTTTAAGGCTAAAAGTTTCCTTTACTTTATTTGGGGAAACATTACTTTTTGGGCAGTTTTTGTTTTTTTTAAAAATTTTAAAAAATTTTTTCCAAATTTTAACATTAAAAAACATTTTTTTTTTTCTGTAAGAAGTCAAGTGAAATAATAGATGGGGTAGACCCTTTTAGATGTTTAAACCCTCACTTTTGTTTTATATGTAAACAACTTAAACAAACTTTTCCGGACAATAAAAATTAATGGGCCCCTATAAACCCGAAATTTTCCTTCTTTAAAGTGCTCCTAAAAACACTGTCTTCATAAGCAAAAACAAGAATTCTAGGTTTTAAATTTGAGTCAGATGTGCTTTTCTTTTGTATGTTTTTAAAATATTCTTATCTCAGAAAAAAAGTAGTTAAAAACTTCTCCATTTGGGTTTTCCGCCCTTACCCCGAAAAGTGACTTTTTCCTTAAATTTAAACTTTCAATGGGAAAAGGAGACATATCCATGCATTATGAACATTCAAAATTTTGGGATAAGACACCATGAATGCAAAGGTATTTTAATTTCCCAAATTCTGATGTCCCTATTACCATCCTGCTTCTCGAAGGTACTCATAAATTCAAACCTGAAAGCAATTTAATTTTATGAATAAAGTATTTTTCAATTTTTTGTGTGCATCATAGTTTTAAAAAAGATTATAAAAATAAAAAAAAATAAACTAAAAAAAATTTAAAAAAAAAAAGCAAAAGCCCTAAAATAAAAAAAGAAACAATACCCTTTTTTAAAACCCACGGGAAACTGCTCCAATATTCCCCCCGGAAAAATTTTAAAACAGCCAAAAACCCAGTCACAAAGGGGGCTAATCATCAAAAGTTAAAACCCCAAAACAAGATGCTAGTTTTAAGCTTTTTGTGGGGTTTTTGTGGTAACGGCCCCACCACTCACCGGAGGTAAAACCCAAAAAACACGCGGGTGAAAAAATGCACTTGGTTTTTTTAAATTAAAAGCATAAACCAAGGATTTTCACAAAAAAAACATGGGCCCCTGGGCCAAACACAAAGCAAAACAAAAAAGGAAACTAAAGGGACATTTGTAGTAGGGAGGGCCAAACCCCTCAGGCTTAGCACAAACCCAAAGGGCAGGGATAAACCCAAGCAAAAAAACAATTCTCGGAGTGGGTTTTTCCCCAAAAAACACTGCTGCCTTTTTTTGCCAAGTACTTAAGGGCCCAACCATTGGACTCCTGCCTCAGTGACGATCAAAAAGATTTTTGGGTATCAAAAAGGCCTGGGCAGGGGCTCTGCAGGGGGAGGGAAGTGGAAATTGTCCCAAACCCCCTTTTTCGAATGTCCCCCAAAAAAGCCACCCCTTTTTTGCAACTTTTTAAATTAAGCCTCAAAAACACTTTAGTGTGCTGGGGGAAAATTTTTCGGGTTTATAAACGACATCATCAAGGGGCAGTGCACATTTTCCCTCCCTAAATTTTCCCGTGACTTTTCACAGTTCTTAAAGAAACACTCCCATTAAGTTTTTTTTCCCTTTAAAATATTGCAATCCCTCATATTATATATTTTTTAACTTACAAATGCCCCCTTTTGCCTTTTTACCCAGTTAATTTTTTTTCTTTTTTTTTTTTCCCCTATGTAGTCAAACCTCCCCCTTTAACTTTTGACTCGGGTGCTCCCCTCCTCCCCCCCTTTCTGGAAAATTTTTTCAGTGAAAACACATGCAGGAAAAGAGACTTCCTATCTCCCCATAGACTTTGAAAATTCCCTTTAAACCCCCTCTCCATAGCGGGGAAACGCTAGCGAATCACTGCTGTATTTACAAGGGTTTTTTGAAGCAAAAGCGATCTCCCCCAGCGAAAAAACGCGTGGGTGACACGCAGCGATGATCAGCCCCCCCCTGGGGGATCGCTTTATCTTTGCGAATGTTCCCGGACCATTTTTTTTTTAAACGTTGGTCTCCCCTGGCCAGCGCGCATCGCTGGGGTGTGACAGGGGAGGAACACGATCAAACGAGCGGTAACCAAGGGAAAAATTTTGGGGTTTTTAGGGACCGCGGGCCCAAAAACCCCATGTGAAAGTTAAATAACAGCGCCTGGGGGCAGGGGGGCTGGTAAAACCCCGGGAAACACGTGGTTTTTTAAGTGCCGGGAGGAGCTTAAAACAAGCTGCTTACCTTTTGGTTTTCCAACTCCCTTCACCACGCGGGGTGGTAACAAACCCTACACTGCCGGGGGGGGGGGGTGGCGAGTGGAGCTTGTTTACCCCATATTCCCCTGTTATGGGGTTTGCTGCTAATCGCCCATTTGGCACTCACCAGCGACATGTGCGAAAAAAAACCACGATCCCCCGACAAGGGTTTTTTATCGTTGTCCGGGATCCCCTGGTGGAATCGCTATGTTGACAGGGCCCTAAGCCTGTTTTAATAACCCGATGTCAAAAGCTTTAAAGAAAAAAGATTTAATTTAAAAGGGAAAAAAGGCAAAAAAGGGGCAAAATTTTTAAACACATAGTGCAAAATAACATAATTTAATTTCAATAAAATAAGGGAAAAATAACAATTTTGATGGGGAAAGCTTTGTTTTAAAATCGCAGTGATCAAGTGCTGGTTGGGTTGGAAGCAAAAAAACCTGTGAATGCACTGGGGGCAACAACATTATGAACATCTGGGGTTGGGGAAATGAGTATTTTTTTTTTTAATTGAAATTTTTGTTTGGGGACAGGACCTCTTCCTTGTGTCATAGGGGGCCCGAGGTTGGGTTTCTTAAGTGTTGACGATACGATACCCCAAGTATCGGGGATCGGCCATATTAGCTGTAACGGCCTTTCGATACTTAATTTTCCCAAAATTTTCCATATAACGTATACCGGAAACGGAAGTTCCCATAATTTTTTTAGGGGGCAATTTATTTTTAGTCCCGCCCAAAAAAGGGAAACCTAAGAAATTGGGGACATCCTGTAATGCTGCGGGCAAGTTAAATAAGGGGATGGCGTGATTGGGGGCTGAAAAGATCAGAATGGGACTATAAAAGGCGCCGCCGCCATTTTTAAAAGTCACTGTCAGTGAATTCAGTAAAGGGGCAGAACGCGGGTGGGGGCTGACTCTGAGGACAGTTTTGAGATTGCGATTTAGTGTAAATGTGGGTTTTGGCAGGCTTTGCACCAACCGCGTGTTAAAGGGTTTCCCTTTTTCCCGCATGGGGTTTTTTAACAGCAGCAAGGTGTGTGTAGGGCAGGTTTACGCGGGAAATTTCTCTTCAGGGAACGCTGTCTGTAGGCCCCTGCACCCTTCACTCCAGACTCCCCTTTTTTTTTCTTCGGGGAAATTTTTGCTGGGGCCCAAAAAAATTTAAATTTTTGTGGGACGGGGCTTCCCTTTCCCTTTTCCAATACAATTTGGGGTTTCAAACACTAAAAGAAGAGACAAAGGAGTAGCCTTTCACAGATTGTAACAGTTGTGGTTTTAGTGTTCACTTCATCTGTGTTTTTTTTTTTTTGAGTGCACATCACGCTCCAGTTACTTTTTTCAAACACTGCGCTTGTACTCGCCGAGCGTGCTCCCCCGCCTCATCCTTTTCAATCTCTCCAAATTGGGTTTTCTCCCTTCCATTTAAAAAAAATATAATCTATTAAATGTGACGCGCTTCCCCCGTATCCAATACATTGGTTTTTCAAACACTATAAAAAGTAGACAAAGGAGTACCCCCCTTTACAAAAATTGTAACCCGTTTTTGGGGTTTTAGTGTTTTCCCCCTTCATTTTGTGTTTTTTAATTTTTTTTGTGCACATCCCCGCCCCCAGTTACTTGTTTAAGCCCCGCGCTTGTACCGCTGAGCGTGTCTCAGTGCCTCATCCCCTTTTCCCTTTTTCTCCAAATTTGGGTTTGCTCCATTCCAATTTAAAAAAAATATAATTTTATTAGTGGGGACGCGTTGCCTTTCCCCCGGCTGTGGGGTCCGGGGCATGGCATAGCTTTTCCCAGGCCAGCCAAGCTCCCACGCCGCCATTTCCCCGGCGACGTTAGGCATGGGTCCCCAGATGAAAAAGAAAAGTGGACCCACTGGACCACGGGGGAGACCCGGGCCTGCCCGGGGCTAGGGAAGGGGACCCACCGGGATCCGGGGCAGCTGACAAGTGGGGAAGGTTGGGGACCTGCAGGGCTAGACAAAACGGGGTCAGCAGGAAAATAGACACCGGCCCGGACAACGCAGACGATGGCGGGTATCAGGGGGTTAAAGTCCGGGGCATGGGGCAGGGATACTAGGACGGGCCCCTCCTGGGCCCTCAGGGTACACAGGTCAGCAGGGAACATCAACCCCGCCCAGGACAGACGTCTCACGGGTAGACCAAAAAGGAAAAACCGGGGAGGCAAGAGAGGGGGTGGCACCGGGAAAAAGGGGGAGGGTTTCCGGGGAGGGGAAAAGGGGATTTTTTTGGCAGGAAGTTTTCACGAAAATGACCAGGAAAGCCTTTGGGGGGGGTTGCACGGAATAAAAAGGGGTCTGGAAGGCGGTTTCAGGCAAACCAGGGCGGAGGTTTCACGGCAAGTACCAGGGCCCTTTGGGACAGGCGGTTTCACGGAAAAAAAATGACCGGGGGCAATCTCGGGCGGCGGGTTGTCACGGCAATGACCAGGGCGGGGCGGGTTTCACGGCAAGTGCCCCGGGGAGGTTGTCAGGGCAATGACCACAGTCTCTGGGCGGCGGGTTTTTTCCGGAAAGTGACCGGGGCAGGGGGTTGCCCGGGCAAGTGACCAGGGAGGGGGTTTCACGGCAATGACCAGGCGGGCTCGGACAGGGGTTTCAGGGAAAGGACCGGGGGCAGTTTGGACAGGGGGGTTTGCCCCGGAAGTGACCGGGATCCGGGGGCAGGCAGGTTTCCGGCAATGCCCGGGCGTTTTGGGACAGCAGGTTTTTCAGGGGAAGGACCGGGCAGTCTCTGGGGCGGGGTTTCAGGAAAATACCAGGACCCCCAAACGGGCGGGTTTCAGGGAATGCCCCGGCAGCCAGACGGGCGGAGATCACCTAAGGGGACCTCCGGTAGGTCAGGGGATGGCAGATGATCGCTCCCGGGAGCGGGGAAAGACCCGGGGTCCTCAGATAGCCGAATTCCGGTGGGCTGCATCGGATGGAGATGCGCCCCTAGGGAGGGGCAAACCGGGGCCGCAAGACTCCAAACCCTGAAGGGGTGCAGACGGATGCAAAAAGGCAAGGACAGGTAAAAGACAGGTAACTGGAAACGGGGCAGGGGAAAACAGAGTTAATGCACAGGAAAACGGAACACGGATTGGACAAGAGACAAACCGGGGGCAGGCCCGGGGGTTTTTAAAAGGGACAAACACGGGACGGGCCCGGGGCATCTGGACACACAGGCCGGGGCTCAGGAGAGAGGATGGACCCGGGGCATCGGGGAAGGGGGTCATGGGAAAAGGGATATCAGGCAATGGTCATCAAAATTTTTCAGGCAATGGTCTCGGACATGGGATATCAGGCATGGTCATGGGGATAGACCCGGGACTTTGGGCAGCGCCCTAAAAGGAAAACCCCAGCGGTTGGTGCAAGCCCCGCCTACACAACGGGAGCTGGGGGGGATTGCACAGAAGGACACAGAGTAAAAGAAATCAGCAACACCGGGCCCCCTTCCAAATGAACCGGTTTTATAGCAAGGGTTTACAGTCACGGGCCGGGTTTTGGACCAGAGGGTTTTAGAAACAAAACAAAGGACAAGTTCATCAGGTACGGATGGATCCGGATCGGGGGGTTCAGGAAAATTTGAAACAGGGAACAGCCGGATATACAGCCTCCAGGAAGGTAACTGGGGAAACAGCCCCCCCATAGGCGGAAAACAAGAAAATTCAGACATTTAGGTACCGGGTTGTCCAGGGGCAGGGAACAAGAAACAGCGGAAAAGGGGAAACACTCTCCAAACTGATCAACTTCAAGCAGACTGAACACACAACCCATCGGGTAGGTTCAGGGGTTCATGTGGGTTCAAGTGGATTTCCCTGTGAAGCTCGGCAACGCCCCAGGGCTGAGGAACTTTATATATGAGCTCTTAAAACAATAGGGTGGGGCAGTAATTCTAATACACACCCAATCCTCATAAAAGCAGGACAGGTGTGGGCCGCGCCCCCTATGCAGAGCCAGACAACTCATCACAGAGGAACGCCTGACAGTGGCTGCTGCCACACACGTAGTAAGTCATGCACCACTGCAGAGGACTTTGAAAGCTACGGACGGCTTTCACAGCAGGCCAGGCGCCTGACAGAAGCTGCTGCCACACACGTAGTAAGTCATGCACCACTGCAGAGGACTTTACAAGCTACGGACGGCTTTCACAGCAGGTCAGGAACCGCACATGCGGGCGGTCATGCAAAGCAGCGGAGCCACTCACGCAAGTACGGGTACGCAGCAGAGCCGGGAACTGAGCAGCATCCATATAGGTAACAGACAACAGTATCCCAGCTGGTTAGGGGAAAGGAGCAAAAGGGTTAATGCAAAAGACATGCAGAGTAACGCTGGAAAACAAAGTACAGATAATACCAGCGTTACAGACGCGCTTCCATCCGTATCCAATACATTGGTTGCAAACACTATAGAAGTAGACAAAGGAGTAGCCTTTCACAGATTGTGAACAGTTGTGTTTCAGTGTTCACTTCAGTCTCTGCGTAATAACCACACTTAGGCCTTATAACTTTTCTGACTTTCTTTATCAATCTACCAAGATGAAGAAGTCAGTGAGTAAGGCACGTGGTCGTGGCCGTGGAGTTTCAGCAGGGAGAGGACGTGGGGATTCTGTGGCTGCTGCCGCCCTCAGTGACACAGCATCCACCAGTTTTACCCATGAGCGTTCCTTTATGCGCACTTTGGTAGGAGCTCGGCGTGCCCCCTGCTGCGGAAGAACAAATTGAAGCCGTTGTTGGTTGGATGGCAGCCAATGCATCGACTTGAATTCCTTCCACCTCCTCTCAGGAACACAACACTGTTGAGCAACCATCTGTCTGTTCACCGCCTGTCAAATTGCCCAGGCAGTCAGAGAGTTCTGTACAGGAGCCAGCTGAGTCTCTGCTTCTGTTCTCAGAATCTGTTGGCTCGCAAACACGGGCACAGGCAAGCAGCATTCTGCAATTTGAAGAAGAGGGAGTATGCAGTGATGCGCAACAGCTGTGTCTCTCTCAATCTGAAGAGGCGGGTGAGCCAGTGCCGATGGACAGCACACCGCAGAACGCATCTCATGATGATGATGAGACTCAGGTGCCAGGTTTTGTGGAGCATGTGCTGCCCAGACCATCCAACAGCAGCAGGAGTTGGAAGAGGGTAGTGGAGATGATGAAGTCCGAGACCCAACATGGCGTGAGCAACAGGAAGGTGGTGGAGCAGCTCTGAGGAAGAGATTGGCCCAACGGTACAAAGAGGAGGGAGAGGTAGGCTGCAGACTCGCTTGCCTGTAGCCTCCAGTTTGGCACCTGTTGGGAGCAGTTCTCTTACAAAATGTCAAAATTGGCGCTCCCATGACTTGCACTGCGTGGTCCTTTTTTGACAGACTTGTAGATGATATTTGCTATGTTAAATGCAAGCTGTGTAAGCAAAAAGTTAAAAGAGGGAAAAATATCAGTAACCTGAATACCACAAATATGTGGAAACTGTAGGACAAAGCACGTACTGAGTTACAAAGACACACTGGAGATGTTGGCCAACCTACAGCAGCACCTACATCTTCAGGTCGTGTTGGAGCCTTACCTCCCGCTCACACACACCTGGTTCGGCTTCCTCACAAAGGGTCTCCAGGAAGAACCTCGGTCACTGTTGTCCATAGACAACTGTTATTCCACCCACAGCAGCAGTTCACAGTCATCGTCACACTCCAGGCCACAAAACAGCCCTCGGACCCAGGC
>JARQOD010005935.1:0-45497 GCA_033576555.1 Oophaga sylvatica
CAATCAAGAAGGCCCCTACTCCTTCATGGAAGCAAAACCTCATCCGCCAACCCGGGGTTATCTTTGAAAGCACCGGGAGGTCCCCCCTCAATCACCAGTTCACCAGGCCTAACGGAAAAAGGCCCACTCAGTCTTAAAGGAAAAAAATTCTGACCTAAAGAGCGGGGAAAAAAAAAACTACGGAGGGCCCGTGCGAGAGAAAAGAGCTTTTTTTAAGGGAAACATCCAACAGAGCCCCCTTGCCAGGCAGGTGCTAAAAAAGGAATGTTTTGGTGGAAACAAAAAGCCAGGGGGTCGTTCTTCATTTGGGCCCCAAAGGACGGTTGTTTTCTTAGCTCTGTGCCGGGTGATGGGAGCCCCCTGCCGCTACTGAAAAGGCCCAACCAAACGGGGCTGCCTCCCATGGGAATAAACCCCAGTTTTCCCCACTGAAGAAAAAGACTTAAAACCCCCACTGAGTTCAGAATGGTGCAAGGCCTGGGGCCCGCAAAAGAGGTGGTTTTTGAAACCCCAAGGTGAACCATCACACTCTGCCTAAAGAGTCCCAGCACCGCAACGGTAAATTTGATCAACCTCCGTTTTTTCAGTGTTTCCCCCCCCCTGGAGGCCGCTTCACGCCCGTGCAGTGAAGGGACAGTGTTGTTAAAGGGCCAAAACAACCCTTCAATTTTCCCCAAGCTGTCCCCCATCCTTCAACGGGATTGCAGAATATAAGTCATCTTCTACAACAGGGGGACCTTCTTTTTGTGGGTTCACGACCCCTCACAGTCTTTTCCTTTGTTTTCCCCCCCTCCCTGGAAAAACGCAACGTAAGGTCTGGAAGACAATCCAGTGATGCCAAGAAAGTTGCACCTGGGACACTGTATTGCCCCCCAAGGAAAAAATGCAAAAACGGGGAACCACGTGGAAAAGGGTCCTCCAACAACTAAAGAATGTGACCCTTCCCCTGGTCTAGGTCGTATTGCAAAACCGGGTTCCTGATGTCAGTCCTAATGCGCCTCGTACGTTGCTCAACACAACCCCCTTTCCCTTCTATCAGAGCAGCCTTCAACCCCCTTCAGGGATTGGAGAACTCCACTCTCACGCCAAAACCAGGCCTTTCCCATTGAAAGTTTTTATTTCCCGAGGAAAAAAGAAGGTATGTACTGGAGTCCCGGCCGGTTCAGGGGGGAAAACAGAGATTTTAGGCTGCCCCCTCAGCCCCCCCTTGTGTTATGATTTGGTAGCTGAGGAGAGCAGGCAAAAAGGGGAATACACCGACAGTTGGAAATATGAGATTGCAGTACCTACTAACCCCCAACTAGAGGCAGGTGGAAGCGTTCCCACGTTGGGCCCATGCCTCGTCACAGCCGAGAAATAACTCACCTAAAAATTTGAAAGAGGAAAGCTATTGCCCCCGGGCAGATCCCAAAGACATAGAAAGCCCCCCAAAAATGTTAAAAGGGGGTTAGACAAAAAAAATACGAACAGACGAAAAAAGTATGAGCAAACGCTGGGGCCCCCCAAATTCAAATAGGAAAAGGATGGAAGGGCACTTACTGCAAACCAAAAAAACCTGAAAAGCACCAACCTACTAATTTTAAAAAAACACCCGAGATCACCCGTTACCCCTAAATTTTTCTCTGGTGTAACCAAAACAAAACACAGCCCTGAAAAAAAAGGAAAAAGCAAATGTACAAAATCAGGGGGAACGAATAGAGGGCAAAAAGCCCCCCGAGGGGACCCTGAAACCCCCCCAAAAGTGCAGGGGCAAATGCAAAATCAATCACAAAAACAAAAAAAAAAAATGTTTATCTGTAGCGGAGATTTAACACGACACAGCAGGGTACAAGGAAAAAAAGGGAACAAGGTTGGACCCGAAAAAATTGTCACCGGCAACCTGTGGGAAGGGGACCCCTTATTAAGACCATCATAACACCCGATTCCCCCAATCCCCCAATCTTTAATGGACAGTCCCGTCCCCTTTTTTTAACCCCAAGGGGGGCTTCGTCACAATCTTTAGCCTTTAAAAACAGTACCCCCCCTTTGGGGGGGTCACGAAACCCTCATTTGAAGCAACCCGGTCGGTCAGGAGAGTTCTAATACGCCGGATGGTCTCTGCAGGTGTCCAAACAAACACCCAAAAATTGTCTTCCTCCCCAAAACCCCTCCATTTAACCAATTTCTGGGGGTTTTCCCCTAGAAAAACAAATTCAATTTTTTTCAACCCCTACCAGTTGCCCCCAACCAAAAACAGGGGCAGGAGGACAGTAGTGGAAACCCTGGCTAAAAAAACCTCTTCCCAGGATTGTGGAAACTTTGGTCTTTAAAGTCCTGGAAGAAGCAACCCAAAAAAAAAGGATTAAAAATCTCCCTGACTTTTAGGGGCAAGAACCCAGGCTTAAATTTTGGAGAGCCCCTTCTGGAAAATTTTTTGAGGAAACAGCCCAATCCCCCACTTTAAACCCAGGGCCTCAGTCCTTGCCGGTTAGCAAGCTGGGCCCTCTCCCGGAAGGGGAAAAACCCCTCCCCTATGGTCCCAAATCTTTTGCATCGCTCCCAACAGAGTCACACCCGGCAACAGAAGCCTCGTCTGTCCCGAAAAAAATCGAGGGTAAAACCCAGAATTAAGAAAATGGAACATCAAGTGGGAGGCTCCCCCATTATTTAAAAGCAAACTCGCCAAAGGCAAAAAAGACCCCGTCATCCTATCAGCAGACACAAAACATCTTAGATAAATCTCCAATTTTGGTTTTTTCTCTCGTTTGACATTGGTTGAGGATGAAACGCCCAGGGAAAGACAATTAAACACCTTTTTGAAAAAAAGGTCCTCCAAATCTGGAAACAAAAAGGGCTCCTCTGTCAGACACATGTTTCAGAATGCCCTGCAAACAAAAAAGTGTGAAAGGGAACAAAAAGGACCAATTAGAGGAGGAAGGGAACTTAGGGAATGGCAAAATTTTTCATCTTGGAAAACCATGCAAATCACCAGATAGGGCATCCTTTTAGAAACAGGGAGGTGGAAAATGAAATCCTAGAGTATGGGCCCCGGGCTCTTGGGCAAGGAATGGCATCAAAAAAAACCCTAGAACGAGAGAAAGGTTTTGGAGCGAGGCGTAGGACTGCACAAACTCCCGACACACAAGACAGTGCCCACAAAAGGACGACTAAAAATTCTGGAAACAAAATTCCGGATGAAGGCCCAACGGAAAAAAAAACCCAGACATTACCCTTTTTCCACTAGCCCGGGCAAAAATTTTCCCCAAAAAGGGGCCGCTGGCTACCCCCCTGAAAACCCTCCGAAGCCCAAAATTTGGGCGGATGGCGGAAAGAACTACCCCCTCTTAAAAATAACAGAAGGATAGATAACTCAGGAGAGCCCGCGGGAAAACTCCTGAGAGGGATCGCCTTAACTTTTTTGTGCCAGGAGAAAATGAAACCACAAAATTTAAAAGTGTGAAAAACAAGGCCCCCGGGCCCTGTCTGGGGATTAAGTCGCGGGGCAGTTTCCAGAAAACTAGTTCTTTTGGCCCGAAGGCCACCACCTGTTTTTGGGCCCCCTCCAGCAAGTCTCACTTTTCAAAACCCCCACTTCTGGCTAATAACCCCCGATTCCCACGTATAATTGTTCGGGGGGAGAAAATTTTCGAGAGAAAAAAGGACAAGGGTTTATTTTAGAGGTCTTGGTTCTGTTTGGGAAAAAAGGCACCTGCCCAATTTAAGGGGGCATCAAAACCCCAAACCCGAATTTTGGGAGAGAAACACAGGCTGCCGTTTGAACAGGAGCAAAAAGGAAAATTTTGTTTAAATTTCCCCGAAAACAGAATGCCCAGGAGGCCAAATTTACCAATCCCAAAACCCCTTTTGGTCAAATCAGTTAAGGGTTTTTAAAAAAACGGAAAAATTTCCCCAAAAAATTTACGAAAAAAATTGGGCCCAAAACCCCCAAAAATCTTTAAGACCCCTTTTAAAGAAGTAGGTTTGGGGGCCCCCTTTTTGAGGGGCCCAACTTTGACGGTCCATTTAAAAAAAAGATGGGGACAAAGAATCCCAGAAGAGTCCTGAACCCCAAAAGGGGGGCCCCTTTTATCCTTCAATACAGGATTCTCCTCAAAATCTGGAAACCGTCCGAACTGTTTTCATGGGCCCGTCTTGGGAAAAAAAAAGATATATCCAAAAAAAAATTTAAAATGTTCCACAAACCCCCGAAAATGTCTTTTAAAGAAGGACTGGAAGCAAAAAGGGTTAGTGACCAAAGGGGGATCACAAGGTACTCAAAATCCCCCTTTAGGGGTTTGAAGCCGTTTCCTTCCCCCGTGTTAATGCGAAAAAAGGGGTTTTATCCCCCCCCAGGTAAAAGTTGGAAAAACCCCCGTTTCGTTTTCCCCCGGAAATAGATCGAGTAAAGGGGGGAAAAGGGTATTAAAAATTTTTTACGTAAATTGTTTTTAAAGGGCGTATTCCCAAAACCCGGGCCCCTTTAAAGCCCCTTTCCCTTTTTTGGTAAAAAAGAAAAAACCGGCACCCAAAAAGGGAAGGGATGGTTTATTCCCTTCCCAAAGTTTCCCCCTTTATTAAGACGCATAGCGTTTTATGTTCGGTACAGGGCATTAAAAAGGCGACCTTTAGGGAAATTTTCTCCCGGCCTATTTTAATAACAGTAAAGCTCCTATGGGGGGGGAAGGTTTCAAAATTTTTTTTTCGCTAAAAAACCCCCCCGAAAAAAACAGTCCCAAAAAAAAAAAACATCCCCGACCTGGGGGGAGGCAAAAAAAAAGGGTGGGGTATTAAAAACCCTTTTGGGGGCCCCCAAAGGTTTTTAAAAACCCCCGATTTCCAATCCAAAAAAAAGGGTTATGAGAAAAATAACCAAAAGGGAAAACCCCCCACAAAAAGGGATGCAGATTTTAAAAGAACCAAAAAAATTTTTTAAATCCCCCCGATGATCAGGTTTCCCCCCCTATCCCTGAGGGGAGAAACTGAGGTTTTTTTTTCAGCCAAAGGGGGAGAAAAAATCCCCAGGGGGAAATGACTTTGTAGGGGGTATAAGGGAAACCCCCAACGTTTCAAAATCAAAAACCAAAGGTTTTAAAAGCTTTCCCAGAAAACAACAAAAGCCGAGCAAAAAAAGAGGCAGAGGCATATCGGGTAACGGGTTTAAAAAAAACTTTTGTTAAAAACCCCCCCCAAACAACTGAGCGGCAAAAAAGTTTCCCCCTTGGGCAGACTTTAAATTTCAGAGAGGAACCCCCACAGAGAAAAAAACCCATTGCGCTTTCGAAATTCAGGCGCGTCCCCCCAAAACCTCTATCCACTGCATGGATTTTGAAGAGGTTCCAAGGGAAAATTTTTTTCCCCCCTTTCCTTTCCGCTCACGCAAAGTCTGTCATTTAAACGTAATGAAAAGATTTATTAAGACCAGAGGGAAACGGGGAATCCCCCAAACTCCTTTACATTATCTGACAGTCCCCCCTTTAAAAAAAAAGCTGCCCCCAAAAAAAACGTTTTTTTCCTTTTGGTCGGACTGCCCCTTAAATCTTGACAGTAATCACGCCTCAAACCCCTGACTTAATGCCAAAAAGGGTTTTTTTTTCTTTTTTTTAGTGAATTAGGCCTTGTAAAAAAAACCCAAAACCCCCAAAAAAAACTTTAACATCCTCAAAACGGATCCCCGGGGAAAGGGGGGAAAAAAAAATCGGGGGTCGCCGCGCAGGAGGAGATGACAAAATTTTTTCCGCTGCCTGCGTTCCCCCCGGGGCTTAGTTTTTTAAAGGGAAAAAAACTTTTTTAATTATTTTTGAAATTAGAAACTTGCTCGCCCCTTTAAAAAAATCGGCAGGGGGAAACCCGGTTCCCAAAAGGGGAACCTAGCAAAAAGGGGCAAAAACTCCCCCCCTTTAGTGGCAAATCTCCCAAAACGGCCCCCCAAATGTGGGAAACTCCTTTTAGAGAGAAAAAAAAATCCCCCCACCCGAGATACGAGGGAAAAAAAAAAATAAAAAAAAGGGGAAAAAAAAAAATTTTTTGAAAACTTTTTCCAAATTTTTTTTTTCCCCAAAAAATTTTTTTTCCCCTTTTTTTTTAGCCATTTTTTTTTTTAGTTTAGGGGCCCGGGGTTTTGTTTTGGGTTTTGGGGGTTGGGGAAACAGGCAAAAAAAGGAAAAACCAAAAAAATTGGAAACTTTGAGATTGCGTCCCTGACTAACCAAAACCCAAAATTTTGGGGGCCCCTGGGGGTTCCCCCGTTGGGCCCCCATGCCCCCTAAAAGGGGGGGGAAATAAATACACCCAAAAATTTAAAAAAAAACTATCTGCCCGGGCCCGAAACCCCGCTTTGAAAACCCCCAAAAATTTTTAAGGCGGGAAACCCAGAAAAAAACTAAAAAGACGAAATGTTTGGCAAAAGCGGGGGGCCCAAATTTTTAATTTAAAAAAAAGGGTAGGGGGGGGCAAATTTCTGAATCCCAAAAAACCTTTAAAACCCCAATCATAATTTTCAAAAACCCTGAGCACACGAACCCCCACCACCTAAATTATTCCTGGTGAAACCCCCCCAAAAAAAAAACAGCACCCCCGAAAAAACTGGAAAAAGCAAATGTAAAAACCCAAAATGGTGAATGAGGGGGAAAAAAAACCCCCAAAGGGGGGGCCCCCTAAGGGGCCCCCACGAATGGAGGAAAAATGAAAAATCAAGCCAAAAAAAAAAGAAGAAAATGTCTTATTGTTGCGGAGATTCAGCACAACAGGGGGCCCAAGGAAACAGGAATCAAGGTTGAGCCAAACAATGTCCCCGGGCAACCCTGTGGGAAGGCGACCCCTTATATAAGACCACAGTAACCCTGTTCCCAATCCTCAAATCTTCATGGACATCCGTACCGGGGTTTGTAACCACCAGGGGGACTTCTGCTAGAACTTTTCCAGCCTATTCACAGTTGGATCAGTTGCAAGAAGAGCCCCTCCCCCGAGGCAGATCGGCAACCTTCTGGCAAGGTTGCTGACATCACTCTGGACGCCACTGGAAACTCTCACTCCACATGACATCTTGGCAATTTCAATCAAGCCAACCAACGTAATCCCCCACCGGGGGCATCTTTGGGGTGCCTCTTTCCCCTTTTCTCTATTCCCCGCTCCAGACCTACAGCCTCCCCCCCGGCACTCTATCCCACCCCAAGGGGGATTTTGGAGGGCCCAATTTGCTTGAAAGAAGTTTAACCCCAAAAGTGCGGACCAAAACAAAAATCCTGTGTCCAAATCTGCCCCTACCTGTAGCCGGAGCAAAAAAAAAGTGCTGAAAAAGGCCTGCCGGGGGCAGAAGGCAAGACTGCAAACATCTACACGGACTACAGGTATCGCAGGAAGCAAGCACCCCTTGGGGCACAAGGGACTTCATCCGAAAAAGGGCCCCCGTGAAACATCAGGCCCCTTGGGGGCCTAGGGGGTATACTCCAATTCCAAAATGGGGAAAATTAAAAAAAAAATTTAAAAAAATCAAAGTGCATGGAATACTGAGAAAAAGAGGGGGGCAATAACAGGCGGACATGGCAGCCAAAAAAACACCCCCAAAGGAAGACAACATGGGGGGGAGAGGCTAGACCGGACGGGGACTAAAACGACTGAAGAAAAAAAAACCTGCAAAGAGACTCCTGGAACTGCTCAAAATTACAAACCAAGCTCCAAAAGGGGGGAAGAGCTGAATGGGAAAAAAAAAACAGTGAGGGGAAGGGGGGGACAATAATAGACTTTTAAATCTGCCTACCCCAAAATAGCCCCTATGTGGGGGCCAAAAAGGGCTGGACCCACTCCACTTCAAAGCACAGAGGGAATTTTGATTTGGGGGGTCTGGTTGCTTCGGGGGTTTCCCCCTAAGGGGGGGCCGGGTTTTCATGGCGACATAATGGGGACTGCAAAGCGATGAAAAAAATTTATTGCAGTCTGCCTATGTTTTTAGGGCACTCCCGTTCGATTTTTTTTTTGGGCCCCCTTTTTAAAATCCGTGTACAATCGCAGCAGCGCGTTGTCACCCCTTTTGGGCGACAATCGCCCAAGCAATCTATGGAGCGATTTAAAATCGGATTTTTAAAAAGGGCCAATGGTGACTTGGTTACGGTATAGAAATTTTTATATATTATAAAATAGTTTTGCAGTACTTATCAAAAGGGGAACATACTATTAACATGCGCATAGAAAAATGATAACAAGAATTTTCCCGACGAATTCCAGTGGGGCAAACGGAACCGTTATACCTGGTTCTCGGTAGGGGTGACCGGGGTCTATGCGACCCCAAACTGGGGGGCCCAAAAAAATCCCTCTACCCGGAGGTATGTTAAAGGTAAGAGGTCCGGCCCCAGCGTAAACCCCCGACCCTATCCCCTGCCAACTGTAATCTGTCCAAAAAAGGCCCTGTTCCCCCCAAAGGAATGAAAGGTAAGGTTTAAAAAACAGAAAGACATAAAGAAAGACAAAAAAAAAGTAAAAAAGTTACATACAACACTCACACACGGGGGAAACCCAAGGTCTAGAGATAATTTTAAAAAAAATAAGAGTAAAAAAAAAATAGGAGCTTTAGTTTTAAATATTTCAGAACCGCCCCGTCTGCTGACTACATGAATGCTTTCACGGAAACTAACCGGATGGGCTATAAAAAGAAGCTAATTAAAACAAATAAAAAAAAGCCGGGCGGGGTGGCCTGTTTTGAAAAAAGCTAGGAAAAAATTAACCCCCTCATTACCAAACAAAAAGAAACAGAATAGCTTGAGAAGTCAGATGTGTATCGCGACGATTCGTGGCCCGAAACCCCATGACAGTCCCCCCCCCCTACGAGGGGCTCGGCCCCCGGGCCGGTCGCCCGGGGAGTTGTGTAAAAGGGCCCCAACCAATCGATCTGCGTTAACTCAGAGCGGGGACCCACTCCTCTCCACGGACCATACCCCCTCCAAAAACCAAGAAAAAGGGAGGGGCGATGGCGTGAGTAATGATTTTGCCCAAAAAATTCCATTTATCATTGACCCCACGGGGGGGGGTGAGGGGGGAAAATGATGGTCCCACTATTTTTAAGTAATGACTTGTGAAAAACTTATAATTTTTTTAAAACGTGGAGGGGGTCAACAAATGCACGGTTTAAATTTTATGGGACGATCCTGTACGGCCGAGAATGGGGGCCCCCAACCTCCAGGGGGAAAAATTTAAGTTTTTTTCCTGGTAGAAACCAAACCGATCGCCCCTTCAATTAGACCAGAAACTCTCCCCCCTTCACCATCGTTGGTAACGGTTTCCCCCCGTAACCTTCAGTTTTTAAAACCGATGGGGAAACTATCACCCCCCCGGGGAAGCCCCGGGGGGGCGTCCCCCGGCCCCCAACCCCTCCCCCTCAAGCTCGAGCATACAGCTGACCACAACCCCCCCCGGGAAAAGGAAAACCGGATCACCGTTTCCCGGCCCCCCGGGAAAAGTACGAGATAAGGCTCGGGAACAACTTTTTTGAGCAGTATATGCGCGATGGGGGAAAAATTTTTTAACCCCCCCTTGAGAAC
Source organism: Oophaga sylvatica (assembly GCA_033576555.1). Classification (NCBI taxonomy): domain Eukaryota; kingdom Metazoa; phylum Chordata; class Amphibia; order Anura; family Dendrobatidae; genus Oophaga; species Oophaga sylvatica. The sequence goes on from JARQOD010005935.1 coordinate 9,510, forward strand.
ATCTCCCCAAAGCCCCAGAAAAGGAGAAAAGTCCTGGACAACCGCACCAGACGTGTAGCAGTTTTTCCTGAAAAATTCACCCCACGGGGTTATCTTGGTTTTAAAAACAATCCTGGGTTATGTTTACCCCAACCCAAGGGGTCCAACACAAGGGTAGGAAACCCCTCCAACACATAACAAACAATTGCTCTTTAGTATTGCCCCACTCGAGTTATGTTATGAACGCTTTTCCCAACTCCCCTTACCAGAGGTTTAAATCAATAAGATATGGCCCGGGGTTTGGCCAAAAAATCATTCTACCTCACCGGGCAAAACCAGCGTTCCCCGGGATTAGCCCCCGGCCCCTATCAAAAAAAAAAAAACCTCTCCATTTTTTAGTCCAATCACCACCCCGGGGGCAGAAAATGAGAGGGTTTTGGGGACAAAATACCACCCCGGTTAACTCTTTGCTCAAAGGGCCCGGGGTTGGCCCCCCCCCAACAAAATGTCCTTTTCCCCCCCCAAAAGAAACATTTCTAGCTTGCGGTGCCCCCGCCGATTCCCCCTACAAAAAGGGGGTCCCCCCAACTGCGGGTTCCTCAACACCCCAGGGGAACCTCGTATAGGCTTTATAGTAGGGGAGTCATCACGGGGGGGGGGATTCCTCGCGCTTCCCCGAATTCGTTTTAAAAATGCGAAACGAGGGCCATGCACCCCCCGGAGGAGGAAAAAAAAAAGACCAACACATTTTTTAAAATTTGTCAGACCCCCTTTTTGACAAAACTGGCCCTAAGGCTGGGTCTTCCAGAGTATCTTTTCCCCCATCTACGGAATCAAAATATTGCCCGCTGGACATTTCCTTCCCCCTATTTTACGTAACTTTGTTTCAGAAAAGGGAAACTCGATCCAGCATCATAACCGACCCGGGGAGTAAAAATCGATCCACTGAGGGGCGGGGGGGCCGGGGGGAAAAGGGAAACGCCCAAATGGGGCCCCCCCTTTTAAGAGAAGATAATTCCCACCCCTGCCTTCACTCCCAAGACCAGGCCGCACCCCAAAGTACAATTTCTGCCTCCCGGAAAAAAAAAAATTTTTCCCGCCACCGGAACCTGTCCGGGAGAGAAACCCCTTGGTTCGATCTGGTTTGCCCCGGGGGGACAAAACCTTGGATTAATGTCTGCAAACCCATGGACAACCCCTGCAACCCCCCCCGGGCCGCTGGGCTAAGGTCCATGACAGTGGGGAAATCTTTAGTTGGGGGCCCGGGGAAAATGTCCGTGTATAGCGATTATATAATAATTTTTTGATGACAGTAACTATATCAAAAGGGCAATTTTTATAAACATGCGCATGATATTGTAAGGTTTCTGTGATCTGTTCTGAAACTCAGTTTTTGTCGGATTTGCTTTTGTTTTTTTTGCAGCTATCTTGCCCCATCAAAAGGGGTTTTCCCTTCTGTTCCCGCCCGATTCTCTCCGTTTGCTTTAAACAGCCACACCTGAGCAATCAGTGCTTCAGAAAATGCCGCATGAACCTGTGTTCTGACTCCGAAGCCTTTTGGGCCTTGTACTCCCCCATTCCACTGAGAAACCTGAAGCACTTTTGGCCCTGAACTCGCTTTTTTTTAGAGCCTCACGTTTGCATGGACTTGGGGGGGTAACCCCAAAAAAGATTGAATGTTTTTTGGGATTATTGCTGAGCTTAAAATTTTTCTGGCCCCCCCGTGTCTCCGCTTTTTTGTTTGCAACTTTTTTGTTTATTTTTTTCCCCAAATTTTATGAAGCAATACAAGACGCTTTATGAACTGTACCACAACATTACAAGATTCTGAAGCCAAACGGTTTTTGTCTGCTGGGGGTGGAAAGGCTTGATGCTGTACTGTGGTTTTTGGTTTTCCCCGGTTTTTTCTTTCTGTTATTACCCCTGGTTGTGACTTTTTTCCCAAAAATTCCCCGGGGAGCAATTCCCTTAATTTTTTTTTTTTCCGTGGTATCAAGGGTAACACATTGTTTTTTTTTTTTTTTTTTTTTTTTTCTTTTTTTTCCCCCTGAAAAACGGATAAAAAAATTTTTGGTTGAAAAATTTCTGTGATGAAGTGGTTTTTATTCCACAACCCCTTCCAAGGGGGGCAGTTCCTTAAAATTTTTTTTTCTTCAGTTTGCCACGGGAACCCCCATTTTTTTTTTTTTTTTTCCCCCTTTTTCCAGTTTCCCCGTTTTTAAAAATCTGGAAATGGGGCCCGCAAAAAGGGGAATTTGTGGGGTGACTGTTTAAACCCTTTGGGGAGTTTTTCAGAATATAAAAAACCCTTTTTAAAAAATTTTCAGGAACCTAAATAATCCAATTTGCAAGGGGGTTTGGAAAACCCCCGGGGTTTTGGGCCCCGGGGTTGGGGGTTTGGGGGGGGGCGGTCCAGGTCCCTCCCCTGGCCCCGGGGTTTTGGGTTTCCCAAAATTGCCCCCTTTTTCCTTTTTTGGTTTTGGGAACGTAAAAAAATTGGGGGGAATTTTTTTTTAATTTAATTTTTTTTTTTCTGCCATGTTTAAAATTTTCCCCATAACGTTTTAAGGTTGTTTAAATATAATTTTTTTTTTCCCAAAAGGCTTTGATATGGGGAAAAAACCCCCGTTTTAGACTGGGATAAAATTTTAAAACCCTTGATGTTTTTTTTTACCCCGGGGGGATTTTTTTTATGACCCCTTTGAGGGGCAAAAAACTGAAGCACCCCTTTTTTTTTTTCGCCAAGGGAAAACATCGGTAGCTGAATATCCCTTTGGGGGTTTAAAAGGGAAAAGGCCCCCTTATACCACCGGGGGCAAATTCCCCCAAAAAAAACTTTTTGAAAGGGGTTATCCCACTGATTAAGGGGGGAATTGCTCGTGCCGACCCCCCACTGCGTTGGGAAAAATTATTAACTACTGTTTTCCAAATTATACTTTTTTTAAAATGAACGGGGGGAAAGGGGGGTTTTGAAAGCAATCGTACAAAACCTTTTCCCCCTTTTTCCCTCCAGCAAAGGGAAACCCCTTTAATAGGTTTTACAGGGGGAACCGAACCTAACCCAAAACGGGAAAAACTCTTTTTTACTAGAGGGGGTTTGTGATGCACCAAGGAACATCTTTTTTAAGGGGAATCTATGTTTTTATTTTAAAAATCAGGGCACTTTATTATTAACTGTCCCACCCGTTCTCGCAAGACTACTGCAGCACCTTCATTGTGAGGGTTGCGAGGGGGATCTGTCAGGTCCGAGCCCAGGCCCCAGAGAGAGCGCGCAACGTTTTGATTTCTGGGACTTAAACCCCTTTTTCCTTGGGACGTTACTGTGTAAATGTGCCTCTTTAAAATTTCCTCAGCGGGGGGGGGGGGGCCCCCCCCCGTGATTTAAAAAAAACAATTCTCACTGTTTTCTTTCCATAAAACTCGGGGTTTGACTAGCCGGGGTGCTACTCTGCATGACGCCCGGGGTGCAAGGGGAATTTTTTTTGGATGTCTCCTTTGCTCTAAAACAGGGAAAACGTTTAGTGAAGAAGGTACTCCAGTACAGATGGGAAAATGTGGATGGCTCCCTGCGACCTCTGGGCCCCGTGGGCAGGGAAAAAGAGCCTTTTTTAAAAGGTTTTTTATGGGTAAAGTCATAAGAGAAACTGTCCTTTATGCTTATCTCTTCTCCTCACTTTCCCCTTATTCAGGGCTACCATGGTGCCCCGGGTCAGAAACCTACCTTAACTGGGGGGAAACCCGGGAAATTTCCTTTCCAGAGAAACTTTTATCCAAAAATTTCAGCTTTCTTGTTCCTAAAAGGAACCAGTCAGCCCTGAACTACCCGTGTTCCGGACTTGTGGATTTAGTGACAAAAGCGCTGACCGCTTTCCCCCTCACCCTCCTATGTTGTCCAATTGGAATTTTCCCGGAGCAGAGATACCTTTTTGGAAGATCTACCCCCTGGGGGGCCCCCAGCTGAAGGCTTTTAAAAAAGGGCATAGGAAAAAATCTACCAGGGGTTTATACGCCCCTCTTCATCTCCTGCAGGGGGACCCCTATTCTTTTTTAAAGAAGAAAATGGGTCCCTGAGACCATGCGTAGACTATAGGGGAACTCAAAAAGGTTACTTTTTAGAAACCGTTATCCTTGCCTTTAATCCCCGATTTTTGGAGAGGGGGGACATGCCAAAATTTTTTCTAACTAGATCTTCGTGGGGCCTATAACTTATCCCTATTAGACCTGGGGGGAATGGAAACTGCATTTTAGGTACGCTATGGACACTTTTAATTCGGTTATCCTTTTGGGCGGTACCGCCCAGCCCCTTTTCCCATTTGGGGGAATGACATCTTTAGGGATCTCCTTTTAAAACTTCGTGGTAATTTATTTGGATGATATTTAATTTTTTTAACCAAAGAGGAACATCAGGACTTGAGAATGGTCCCCTTTGGAGCAAAACAAAAAAACTTTTCTCAAGCTTGAAAAGTGTGAATTCCATAAGCCGAAATTCAATTTCTGGGGTATGTACTGTCTACACAAGGAATTAGTATGGAGGAAGTAAAACCCAACCCATAAATGGGGGCCAAGCCCCAGAAATGTGAAGGGGTACACGCTTCATGGGTTTTTTCAAACTTTTTTTTTAACTTTCATTAAAATTTCTCTGAGGTGTGTCACCTATCCCCCAACTTACCCGGAAGAGTCTAAGTTCCCCTGACTCCCCAAGCCCAGGAAGCTTTTTTCCCGTCTAAAAGAAAAATTTTTACCACTGCACCTATCCTAGTCCCATCCCAACCAGAGCTTGCTTCATAATAGAGGTGGATGCTCAGACTGTGCCGTGGAGTATACTCTCTCAGAGAACAGGTGAGAAAATGTCTTGCATCCCTGTGCCTTCTTTTCCCAGCAGTTGTCTCGCTGAGAAGAACTACGTGTGGGCAATAGAGAGTTGTTGGCCATTATTGCCGCCTTCAAAGAATGGAGACACCTTCTTAAAGGAGCTGCCAGCAAATAGTCGTTCTGACAGACCATCGTAATCTTGAGTTTATCAGGTCGGCTAAGTGCCTGACTCCTCGCCAGGCTCGCTGGAATCCTTTTCTTAAACCAATTTATTTTATTATTTTTATAGACCAGGATCGCGCAATGGAAAGGCTGATGCATCTCTCTAGGATTTACTCAGCAGAGAACTCCAATTACTCCTCCTAAGACTATTTTCCTGCTCTAGATTCCTGGAGTGATTCTCATCAAGACCTAATTAAGACATCAAGGAAGCATACCATGCGGATTCCTTTTTGGCTCAACCCCCAAGGGACGTAAGTCTTGTCTTTAAGAAGGGGTGTGGTTTTCTGGGACAACGCTGTATATACCTTGAAACAGTCAGATTGAGAGTATTGCAACCATTCACGATTCCAAATAGCCGGGCATAGAGGGAATTTAAAGAAAGGGAATTTCTTTCCTCGTTTCTTTTGGTGGCCACTTGTAGGAAGGATTTTTGGACTATGTCACTTCGTGGTGAGGTTTGTGCAAGATGCAAAACACCTGCCCCTTCACCAACTGGTCTGTTACAGCCTCTTCCCACCGTCCCGCCGTGGGGATCCATTTCTTTTGGACTTCATTGTGGAATTACCAACCTCTAAAGGGGAAGAAAAACTATTCTAGTGGTGGTTGACCGTTTAACAAAGGCAGCTCATTTTTATCCCTTGTGTCGGCTTACCCACTGCAAACAGACATAATTTGATGATTAAAGATGTGTTTCGTTTACATGGAGTACCGGATGAGGTTATTTCGGATGAGGGTGCAATCACTTCTAGGTTTTGGCAAAATTTCTGTGCAGAAATTGGCTTTAAAAGTAAAACCTTTCTTTTTGCTTTTCATCCCCAGACTAATGGACAACCGAACGAACCAAAAAAACCCTGGAGCAGTATCTCCGCTGCTTTATCTGCCACCTACGGGATGATTGGGTGGATCACTTCCATTGGCTGAGTTCTTTACAACAACTCTCAGAGTGCCTCCACTAAACAGTCCCTTTTTACTCTAATCTAGGTTATCATCCTAACATTCTACCACGTTTCCCATAGAACCCTTTGCCAGCAGTGGCTGAAAGGGTCACACTTTACAGAAAAATATGGATCTTCTAAAAGGAGAATCGGGAAATGGGCTCAGAAAGGTACAAGAAGGCAGCAGATAAATTTCTAAACCTGCACCAGCTTTTTAAGGTAGGAGACCTGGTCTGGCTGTCAACCAGAAAACTTTAAATTAAGGATTCCATCGTCTAAGTTGGGACATAAGTACATTGGCCCTATAAAATCAGTAAAGATTTTTAAGTGCCGTTGCTTGTCGTCTTCAAAATTTCCCAGAACTATGAGAATCCCCTGTCTTTCATGTTCCCTACTAAAGGCTGCGACCCCAAAACGTTTCCTGGATGTTCTTCTCCTTGCCTGACCAGTGCTGTCGATGGTCAGGAAAATTTGTGGTGGAAAGGATTTTAGATTCCAGGTTGTATAGAAATCAGTTACAATATTGATTAAATGGCAGGGCTACCCAGTGGAGGACAACTCATGGGAGCCAGTCAATTTAAATTAATGCTCCTGCTTGCTCCGTCAGTTTCATCAGAGGGTTTCCCACCACAAAGCCTGGTCTGAGTCATCCGGAGGTTGTCCCAAGGGGGGAGTAATGTAAGGTTCTGTGTATCTGTTTCTGAAACTCAGTTTGTTCGTCGGCCATTTGCTTTCTGTTTTGCTGCAGCATTCTTGCCCTCAGTCAAAATGGAGTTTCCAAACTTGCATGTTCCCGCCCCCGATTCTCTCCGTTTGCTTCTTAAACAGCCACACCTGACAATCAGTTGCTTCAGAATCTAGCCTGCAGTGAACCGTGTTGACTCCTTTAAGCCTTGGACCTTGTACTCCAGCCATTCCTACTGAGAAACTCTGAAGACTTGTGGACTCTGAACTCTGCTCTTGAGAGCCCACGTTTGCATGGACTTGGGGTAACAGAGAAGAAGATCTGAAAACTGTTGTGGAGAGTTATTGCTGAGCTTAGATTCTCTGGCCTGCTGTGTCTCCTGCTTCTGTGTTTTCACCTGTGGTTTATTTTTGCCAATTTTTATGAAGCAATACAAAGGTATATGAACTGTACCACATACATTACAGATATATGATAACTTTGAATTACCTGACAGAATGTCCAGTGGGTCAATACGGAATCCGTTTTACGCTGTCTCCGGCTAGAGGGTGACCGGGGTCTATGCTACCCTAAACTGGGGTCCTAACTATCCCTCTACCTGGAGGTACTGTTAAAGGTACAGAGGTCCAGGCCACCAGCGTAAACCCTGACTCCTATCAATCCCTGCCAACTGAAATCTAGTCCTAAAAAGGACCCTGATTACCACCAAAGGGAATAACAGGTAACGGTTAATGAACAGAAAGACATACAAGAAAGACAAGAAATAAAGTAAATAAGTCTTACATACAACACTCACACACAGTAGGAACACCTAAGGTCTCAGAGAAAACTATAAGCTATAAGAGTAAAAACAACTAAGGAGCCTTTACTTAAGTATTCTCAGAAACCGATCCAGTCTGCTAGACTACTGAATGCTTTCACCGGCATCAAAACCAGCAGACGGGGCAGCTATATAAAGGAAGCAATTAGAACATAATCAAAAGCAGCCGGGCGAGGCTGACCTAGTCTTAGCAAAGAGCTAGGTAAATTAACCCCTCATTCCCAAAACAAAAAAGAAACAGCAACTCAGCTGTGAGAAGTCAGATTTTGTAATCGCGCGATCCGTGGCGTAACCCATGACACTTGCGTTTTGGGGAAACCCCATCGGGGGGTCCTTTAGAAAACCCCGCCAATTCATCCCCGCTTACTTAAAAATCACACGAAGCTTTAATAAAAAATTTGAAAGAATAGAAAACAATTTAAATACAAATTTTTATATATATAAATATTAGATTTGTAATTGTGACATGATTAAATAAATATATTTTTATTTCCTAGTTCTACATACTTAATAGCCGCAAATTCAATTGCGGTTCTTTTTAAATCAAGAAGCCGACATGAATGATCATTGTTACCACAAGTTAAATTTTATTTCCTGTTTTTTGATATTTTGTTTAGAACTTAAAAATTCATGAGTGTATTTGTCCCAAAATTCAGACATGTGGGGGTTAATTAAAGGTGAATTTCGTTGAAAAAAAATGCTGGGGCCCCGCTGTATTTTCTCCAACCAGACAGCAAATCAAAGCGAGGGGGGGCAGAAATAACACCCTAGGGGGTACATTTTTTTGCCCCCCTGCTACTAACACTGCCCCCAGACACCCCAGAAAGGGCAAATCTATAATTAGATTCGCCCTTTTGGCACTTTGCCGTCTATCCCATTGCCCTGTTCCGGTGGCGAATGGGTTTTTTAAACTTCACCTTACGTCCCTTAGTATTGAAAGGGCCTTAAGGAGGTTTAAAAATTTGAGAGCTGTCAATTGGGACAACTATCAATTATTAATCCTATTGTATGAAAAAAAACCCAAAAACACACAGTTTAATAAAAAATAAGTTTATTTAAATAATAAAAACCCGTTTTTTAATTTTTATTTTCTTGTAAAAACCTTTCCTGTAATAAAATAAAATAAAAAAGCAAAATTTAAACTTACCAATCCATTACAGTCAGGTTCCCATGCTGTAATCCCAAAAAGGTTAAGAAGGTTACAGTTACAGGGAATAATTCGTCTATACTCAACCCCAGAAATGAAAAAATTCCTCTCCCAGCGAAAGAAAGGGAAAATAGATTCATGAATGGACTTAATTAATTTATTGACAATTTAACTTAGTGACCTGACCTAAAGGGAAAGTGGACACAATAAATTTAGCTTCTTTTATTAAAACACACCTCTCCTGTCGCCAGGAAGGAACTTTTTCATTCGGAGCTTTGACTGGGGCTGCAGGAATTATTGCACTGCTTGGCTCAAAGCTATTTAACCCTTTGTGAAGGTTACAGCGTGGGACGTTTAAGATCACGGAATAGGTAAGAAAATGTTTTTTATTTTTTTTCTTTTTTAGGGATCAATGGCCCTTTGCACGGAAAATTTTGTGTAAAATAAAATATGGTTAAAAAAAATTGTTTTTATTTCATTAAATTATTTTTATTAATTGGGTCTGTGTTTTTTTAATTTCCAATAATTAATTTTTTGATAGTTGTCTAATTGACAGCTCTCAATTTTTTAACCTGCCTTAAGGCACCTTTCATACTAAGGGGGGACAGTAAGGGAGATTTTTAACCCATTCGCCACCGCTACAGGGCAATGGGAAAAAGACGGGCAAAGTGCCAGAAAGGGCGAATTAATTAAGAATTTGCCTTTCTTTGGGGTTGTTGGGGGCAGAGTTAAATAGCCCAGGGGGGCACAAAAAAAAGTTACCCTCCCAGGCTATTATTATTGCCCCCCTCCGCTTTTTGCTGTTGGGGAGAAAATACAGCGGGAAACCACGCATTTTTTTGTCAACGAATTTACACCTTTAATTAACCCCTACATGCTGAAATTTGCACAAATACACTCATGTAATTGTAATTCAAAAAATATCAAAATCAGAAATACATGGGTTAACTGTGTGGAAACAATGTATCTTTTTATGTCGGTTCTGGATTTCACAGAACCGGCAATTGGAATTTCTCGGCTATAACATTGTAGAAGTCTAGGAAACAAAATAATTTTATATTTTATATATAAGTCCACAATGACAGGTTTTATATATTTATATATATGTTTCTATGTGTATATATCTATTCTTTTTTTTTTTGATTGAAATAATTTCTTTTGGTCCATTTTAGTCGTTTGGGAAGCCTGCGAGAAAATTCGCAAGTCGGATGAAAAACGGATGTTACAAGGTCCACACATGCACTAAACCATCTTTGAAGGAAAATCGGAGCCGAAGGTGTGTGATGTTTTCATTTTGATCGGACAATCGACGTCTAAAAGGGACCGATTTTTTGTGTTGTGTGAACGCCGGCCTAACAGCCAAATTCACCAACACTGTTGCCTGCGGCAAATGCAAGCCGGACGTATGGAAGAAAGTCCCCCTCACCCCATCTGGAAAAAACCCTCTACCATTTAAAAAGGATCCAGTTTGACCACATCCAATATCGCCAAGTGAAGGATTCAAATACGCCATTGTGGTCAAAAAAGTATTTTCAAGATGAACAGAAGCTTCCAATCAGCAAAGACTACTGAAAAAACGAAGCTACTTTCGGAAAATAGTATGCAGATACGGGGCCCAAAAAGGGAAGAAAGGGGATCAGGGACCCCATTCACAGAAATCGACACCAAGACCATTAGCCGTAGGGTCAGACCTAGGCCAACATCCTTACCCCCCCAGAGCGCAGGAAGGTAGAAAAAAACTGAACGAAAACTTAAGAATAGAATCCCTGAAAATTTGCCCAAAAAACACGCAAACCATGGCATGACACACTCTTTTGCACTTTTTTAGCGTAAGGACACTCCCAGAAAAGCTGTTCGTGCCTGCATTTCGCTAACAGATAAGACATTTTTTTTCTTTTAGTTTTTTTTGGTGTTGTAGTTTAGTTTAGCCACTGTTTTTTCATTTGCCTTTTCAGTTCTTTTCAGTGGTTGCTGTTGTTTTTTGTTAACCCAGAGAACTAATTTAGGTGGTAGAGGTCTGTGATCTCAGGGTTTTTTAATTAGTAGAGTTGGTGTCAGGAACGAACCAGTGTCTTTGTCCCCCGGCCAGCAGCTCTAACCATTGAGCTATTCTCTGGCTAAAAAGTTCCTTGCTGACCGGTCCATTGACTGTTCTTCCGATAGGCTTCACCCAGTGCTCTCTGTTTGGCCTCTGATTGCAATTACACGCCCTTATAAACGGGCCCTGGGGTGTGTCATTGCGAGATTATTGTGCTTCCAACTTTTTAGTCAAGCGCTTTCTCCTGCGTTCCCTGGTACAAAAACACTGCTCTCCTGTGAACTGACCTGGGCCCTCCCACCTACACGTTATCTGCCCTCCTCTCTACCGAACTGCCTTTCCGTGTACCGCCCTCCGGCGCCACTACTACTTATCTGCCTGTCCTCTGCTACAAAACCCCTGCTCTCCCTGTGAACTGACCCGGCCTGCACTGACTACGTTATCGCCGCTCCTCTGCTACCAAACTGCCTTTCCTGTGTACCGACTCGGCTGCCACCTACTACGCTACCTGCCTCGCTTTCCCTAGTGTTTGCAGTAACTCGGCTCCAACCCAAGGGATCCTGACAGAAAATCTCGAGCCAAATGGAGTCAGCTGTAACACCCTGAGGCGGCAAGTTAGGGGAGCTTCAAAGTTTTTGTTGATTCTCAAGGAAAATATTCCAAGTTACAAAACGATTCACGGTGAAACAACAGGAAGAATTGGCAAACAAAAAAACTTCTGGACGTGCGCAATTCGGGTCCGAATCAACGCGCGGCTGCCGCTGTGCAAATTCAGTGGGATCGCCGCAGTACCGAGGATTCCTAATCAATGCGTTATACTTCGATCAACCTGCCCCTTTACCAGTGGAGGAAAGAAAGTTTTTTTCATGATAAATCTCCGACGGAGAAGCTCTTGTTGGGCTTCACCTTATTAGAAAAGGACATGCCCCTCCTTAAGAGGGAACCCTTTCACCCACTTAAAACAATTTTTTTGATGACCCAAACCGCGTGCCACAGCAGCCAAATTACATAATTTGGCCCCAAGGAGTCCCTCTGTTTGCGGAATAATCGGAGTTCCGTCGCGGTGGCCGACACCACCTGAAACCAGCGGCCCAGAGAAGTCCCAAATTTTTTGAGGGTTATCAGAACCAGTGAAAGCGAGTCGCCCCGGGGTTTAGACCCTGATAGTTGGAGGACTTTATTCACTATGTATCCCCCGGTTTACCAAAGACTTATGAAAGGGGAAAAAGGAGAGATGCGACACTTTTGGGGAAAACCCCGGCTTTCATTTTTGCATCAACCCCAAGAAAAGACGCAAGGCGTTCTGAAAGAGCGATCGACGCATCGAAGACCCCCTCTCACAGGAGAAGGGGGAGGCGACGTGCAGAAAAACTCTGCCTCTTTGTGGGGACCCTGGACCTTTTTCCATCAAATGTCCTAACAAAAGGGGTAAGCCTTTACCAAAAAAGGCTCCCCAATCGGACCTTTTCAGAGTCGGATTCCATATTGCAGATATTCATCATAAGCCAGAAATAGACAAAATACAATACTCATCTATTTTTTAATCCCATTCGGGGTTTTAAAAAGGGGCCCCAAAAAAAAAACAATGTTTGCCCTGGGGATTCGGGGCGGGGGGAAATTTTAGGGCTTAAAATTTCAGTGATAATAAATTTCCCTGGCCAAAAACCCAACCCCAAATTTAAAGGAAAGGGGGGGACACTTTGTTTGGACCTGTCCGATGAAAAATCGAACGGAGTTTTATCGAACCCGGATCATCATGAAGTGTCTTTCCACCTTATTTCATTCCAAATTTCCGGGGTTTTCTAGGGTCCCCGGGGTTTTAGTCCAAAAACCCCTTTTATCAACGGGGGGTCAAGGCCTACTTTCCATCTGACTACGTAAAAAAAATTGTCAAAAGGAACCCCCTGTTTCCAAAAGTCCAAATTTTGAGATTTCGCTGGAAAAAGGGAAAAAAATCCCCCCTAATTCGTTCTTGATGTGCAGTAAAAAGAAAGCAGATCAATTACCTCCTCCCGCCCCTTACGAGTCCCATTAATTTTTGCAGGAGCAACCCTTCCTTTGGACGGATTTACAATCTTTCCGAACCTGAATTTAAGGATTAAAAAGTTCCCCGGGTGAAAATTTAGAGAAAGGGTTTTTTTGCCTTCCAACTCCAGCTGGGGCACCCCCCTTTCTTTGTTGAAAGAAGACTCCACTCTGGGCCAAGTATTACTAAGAGGTGAATAATTCATGTCAAGAACGTACCCGCTACCTTGATTCCCCAACTATTTAGGACCCTTTCCCGAAATCTTTCGAACTGGTTTTAGAGGGCTTACAACCTCATACGGATTCGCCCAGGAGATGGTGGAAGACCGTTTCAGAAGAGATTGGACATTTTAATCTTGGTTATGACCTTTGCCCTTAGCAAGCCCCAGCCACTTTCAACTTTTTTTTAAAAGATGTATTTCGAGATTTCTTGGAACCATTCGTTGTGGCTTATCCGATGACATTCTTATATTTTCGACCCTGGAAGGCATCGCAGGCACGTCCAGTTAGTTGGAACGCTACGGGAAACCATCTTTACATTAAAACTTGAAAATGTGAGTTTGAACAAACCGTATCCAATTTCTGGGATAATCATCTCCCAGAAGGTCTGAGCATGGATCCCCGGCAAAATCAATGCTGTAGTGGACGGCCTGTTCCAAGAAATTAAAAGACGTCCAGCGTTTCATAGGATTTGCAAATTTTTACCGAAAATTTATAAAGAACTTTTCACGGATCATACTACCATTACTCACTAACAAAAAAGACCAAAGCATTTTTCTGGTCTCCGGAGGCACAGGAGGCTTTTGACAAGTTGAAAACTCTTTTTACGTCTGCTCCATTGTTAGTACACCCAAATCCTGAATTGCCATTTACTGTCGAAGTGGATGCCTCGGACTCTGCAGTGGGAGCCATTCTGTCTCAGCGATTTGGGATAAGATGCAACTTCACCCATGTGCGTTTCTTTCCCACACCATGTCATCTGCAGAAAAGAACTACGACATCGGTAATAAAGAACTGTTAGCCATTAAAGTTGCCTTCTCCGAGTGGAGAAATTTTTTTGGAAGGTCCCAATCACCTGTGACTGTCCTCACGGACCACAAGAATCTTGAATTCCTCCGTACAGCAAAAAGATTGTCTGCAAGACAAGCACGATGGGCCTTATTTTTCTCAAGATTCAATTTTATAATTTCTTACCGGCCTGGTTCAAGAAATGGCAAGGCTGACGCCCTGTCCAGGATGTGTTCGGACCTCAGGAGAGGTCTAGTAATGACGATACAATTCTAGGCCCTAAAAATTTTTTGGGAATATTGCACTCTAGAGGACTATGTAATAAATTAAAGATGGATATAAGAGGACTCTTTCCTTAACCATCCTTCGGAAGACGTCGATCTTTCATTCAAAGGGGGGTTTTTGGGATGCAGAAACACAAAATATATGTACCTGAATCTTCTCGCCTTGAAGTCCTCAAAAGTGTCCTGATTTCTAAACTGGCAGGACATCCTGGAGTTGCAAAAACACAAGACTTACTACTTCGTTTCTTTTGTGGCCTAATTGTAGGAAGGACGTGAGGAAATATGTTTCAACCTGTTTAACATGCGCACGAAACAAGACCCCACGATCGTCTCCTCTAGGACTCTTGCAACCACTCCCAGTTCCATCCAGGCCTTGGGGATCTATTTCCATGGATTTTATTGTGGAACTACCCCCTTCCAAACAGATGACCGTCATCCTTGTCATAGTGGACCGACTCACAAAAATGGCCCACTTTTATTCCAACTGAAGGAATTCTACTGCTGAAAAAACTGCAGAACTGATGATCAAAGAGGTATTCAGGTTACATGGAATTCCTGACAACGTGGGTCTGACAGAGGCGTTCAGTTTACGTCAAAATTTTGGAAGAGTTTCTGTACAGCCTTGGGAGTCACGGTGAATCTTTCTACCGCTTTCCATCCTCAGTCCAATGGCCAGACGGAGAGAACGAACCAGACTTTGGAGCAATACCTCCGTTGCTTCATTTCCTATCTTCAGGATGACTGGGTGGACTATTTACCAACAGCAGGTTTGCCTACAACAACTCCATACATAGCGCTACATCTCAAACCCCATTTTTTGCTAATTATGGAGTACATCCAGTATTTATCCCTAACTGCCAGTGAACACTCCCATTCTGCTGTTAATGACAGGCTTGCAAAATTACAGGAATCCCAGAAGGAATTATCAGAGATATTACTCAAGACCCAGGAAGTATATAAGGAAGCAGCAGATAAACATCGGAGAGTGCCCCTGCTCTTCAGGTTGGAGACAAAATTTGGCTGTCCACTAAAAACCTTAAGACACATGTGCCATCCTCCAAATTGGGTCAGAAATTCATTGGACCTTTTCAAATTTCTGCAAAAATTAACCAGGTTGCTTTTCGTTTAAAACTTCCCAACAATCTAAAGATTCATCCAGTATTTCACATATCCTTGCTCAAACCCTTCTGTGAAAACCCGTTTCCAGGAAGAATTCAGCCACCTCCTCCACCAGAAAGGATCCGTGGTGAAGAAGAATACATTGTGAATAAGATTCTGGACTCCCGAAAATTCAGAGGTAAACTGCAGTATCTGTGCAGTGGGAAGGTTACGGACCAGAGGAAAATTCATGGGAACCAAAGGACAACGTCCATGCTCCTGGACTACAAGAGCCTTCCATCAGAGGTACCCAGATAGGCCAGCTCCTGAGATGTCCAGAGGCCATCCTGGAAGGAGGGAGTACTGTCAGAATCGAACCCAGTGTCTCTTGTCCACCGGCTAGCAGCTCTACCATCTGAGCTATTTCTGCTGGCTACAAAGTTCCTTGCTGAACCCGATACCATTGACTGTTCTTCTGATCGGCTTCACCCGTGCTCTCTCGTTTGGCCTCTGATTGCCAATTACACGCCCTATATAAACCTGGCCCTGTGGGTGTGTCATTGCGAGATTATTGTGCTTCCAGCCTTAGTCAAGCTCTTTCTCCTGCTGTTCCTGCTGCTACAAACACTGCTCTCCTGTGAACTGACCTCGGCCTGCCACCTGACTACGTTATCTGCCTGCTCCTCTGCTACCGAACTGCCTTTCCTGTGTACCGACCTCCGGCTGCCACCTGACTACGTTATCTGCCTGTCCTCTGCTACAAACACTGCTCTCCTGTGAATGACCTCGGCCTGCCACCTGACTACGTTATCTGCCTGCTCCTCTGCTACCGAACTGCCTTTCCTGTGTACCGACCTCCGGCTGCCACCTGACTACTTACTGCTGCTCCTCTGCTACAAACACTGCTCTCCTGTGAACTGACCTCCGGCTGCCACCTGACTACGCTACCTGCCTCTGCTTTCCCCAGTGTTTGCAGTAACATCGGCTCCAACCCAGACGGGATCCTGACAGTTGGTACTTTTCAGGGTTTTTTGGGGTTGCAGTAAGTGCCTTTCCTATCCTTTTCTATTTAGGAAGTTTGGGCCCCAACGTTTGCTCATACTATTTTCTGTCTGTGTCTGTATTTCCTCTTGTCTAACCGCCATTACATGTTTGGGGGCTTTCTATGTTCTTTGGGGATCTGCTCCGGGGCAGATAGCTTTCCTTTTTCTATCTTTAGGTGTAGTTAGCTTCTCAGGCTGTGACGAGGCGTCTAGGACCAACGTAGGAACGCTCCACGGCTGCCTTTAGTTGTGGTGGTTAGTCAGGGTACTGCAATCCCATAGATTCCAACCTCTCTGGTGTATTGCCTTTTTTTTGCCTGCTCTCCTCAGCTACCAAATCATAACACTTATGTAATTGAATTGGTCAAAAACTAATGTCCATTCTCGAGTTTTTCTTCACTGCCAGATTTGATGATCCTGTCCAAGAGCCCCAGATGACACCAACCTCTGTGTAACTAGAGGGAAAGCCTGTTTGGATCCACGTATCGCATTGCAAGGAAGCTCCCGTACCAGGAGAGACACCTAAGTCATGAAGGATGTCGTGGATGCTCTGACTGACCAGACAGATGACCTACTTGATGAGTTCAAGGCCAGAGACCAAGTTAAAGCAGGTTTGAGTCACTATTGCCACTAGTAACTATAAACAAAAATGTTGATTGGATAAATTATATCTATTATAACCAGCAGAGATTTGTTAACTTCACCATAGATGCTGTAAAAGGTTTGCAGCACAGTTAGGCCCCACTTCCATTATGGCATTCCAGAATAGAATGGCTTTGGATATGATTCTAGCTGAGAAAGGAGGTGTTTGCAAAATGATCAAAGACAACCTGTTGCACCTACATCCCAGACAACACTGGCCCAAATGGTAAAGTCACAATGGCAATACAGAAACTTACTGAGTTATCAGAGGAACTGAAACAGAACTCAGGTGTCACTGACCCATGGATCGATACTTTGGGTGGATGAGTGGGTGGCAGAAAATGTTGGCACAGGTTGGGACAGCCATTATGGGGGGTTCTCATTTTTGCATTAATTACTGGTTGCTGTGTAATTCCTTGTATCCGCAGGAAAATGGAAAAAACTGTTCAAGAGACAACCAATTTGATGCCACTCACCATCTTGGACCTCGCACCAGTCCGGATCGAACTGCCTGCTTGACCAGATCTCCGAACTACCTCCAGACTGAGAATACACATCCTTGATGAAACATCCTATCAACTATGAGATTATGATTGCAAACACATAAACCCCCGACAGGACAGTCCTCCTGACCGCCCATTTTGCGAAAAGTCTGTATTCGGTGGGGGAGGCATGTACTAGGGGTGTCTCAACTCGCCGGCAGCACAAAAGAGTTGCAGCGCTTTGGGCCAGGAGCAGGTTTTTAGGGCAAGTGGTATCTAAGGGGGGACTGTCATGGAAATGTATATGTAATTCCATATATTCAAAGTATATTCACAGATATTATTCACAGTTCACAGTTAGATAGATCTCACTTGCTAAAAATCCTGTGCTCATGCCAGCTATAATCAGTCATTTTAAACGAATCTGGCCTTTCATAAGGCCTTCATAAGGAACAAGTACATGGAGTCTTATTAGATATCTGTTGTTTACCTTATAGTCATGCAAGACAACTAGGTCAAAAGAATATAAAACAATAATTCTGCAACTTCAGCTCTTTTACCATGATTATCATAATTATCATATTTACACTAGAACAGCCAATAATCTAGCAGCTTTTAATTGTATGTTAATTGACTAACCAGCCCCTTTTTGTAAACGTATAAAACCTTGAATGAATAATAAATGTATGTCTTTGACGAACTGCATACTGACACTTTCGTGTGGACAGTCTCATTTCGTTCTGAGCGCTCAAAAAGACATTAGAGATTTGGAAAAGCAAGCAGCAAACACGGAAGGATCAATTCATCCTAATTAAATTTCCATAACAGCTCATCTCTAATGGTGAGGCTGAAGGTGTGTAAAAAAAGTGAAGAAAAGGTTTTTTTTTACAATTTAAAACGTATGTAGGGGCTGAAGGGTTTGTTCCACAGCAAGTTTTCAACAGTGACAAGATGGATCTGTCTGGCAATTTTGTTTTGTAAGTCAGGATCTTCATCACATGAGGAAAAAGTTGCCGGGGCATGAACTAATGCAGGATAGACTGACTCTTATGGAATAATGATTGAAGACCATAAAAGAGAAGCTGTCTGTTGTGAATACTCTGGAGGCGACATCTGAGCTGGGGCTCCCTCCGGTGGTTGCTGAGGATAATGAACTAATTACTGAATGGCCTTCAACTGGCTCTGAATGGTATGATATAAGTGACCTGAGTTCCCATCAGCCTTTCCGGTAATCAATTGTTCCTCCTGGTCTTGCTTGGAGCACAGCTTGCTTTCCTGCTCTCATTCAGATAAGTGTTTTGGTTTTTTTTTTTTCCTCTGTTGGATTTTCACTGCTGTTTGCTGCTTGCAGTGGACTACAGCCTGGTCCCCTTTTGGGGTCTGGCGCTGCAATTGTGCTCATTTTGTGTTTGCACTTTTGCTTTGTTCCTTTTCACTTTTATTTGCTGGTTGCTGTGAGTTACACCAGAGATCTGATTTAGGTGGTAGAGATCGTGTGATCTCAGGTTTTTTGCTAATCAGAAGTGTTGGTATTTTTGTCAGGGTTTTTTCGGGTTGCAGTCAGAATTTTTTCCTATACTTTTCTATCTAGACAGATTGGGCCCCTATTTTCTATTTCTATTTTCTGTCTGTGTCCGTGTTTTCTTCTTGTCTAACCGCCATTACATGTTTGGGACCTTCCTATTTCTTTGGGATTCTGCTCCGGGGCAGATAGCTTTCATCTTTCTGCCTATAGGTGTAGTTATCTCTCCGGCTGTGACGAGGCATCTATGATCACCGTAGGTACGCTCCACGGCTACTTCTAGTGTGGCGGTTAGTTTAGGGTACTGCAATCCAATAGTTTCCAGCCTCTCTGGTGTATTACTACTTTGGCTATTTTTTGCAGTTTCTCCTCAGCTACTGAAACATAACACTGTCAGCAGGTTTTTGCAATAAAATGTGAAAGTAGCATAATATAGGACATGAGGCCCTAAATCCAGGGATGTGTCAGTTATTAGGTTGTGTGTTGTAGTTTCAATGCAGTGTTTTATCAGCAGGGGATTAACACTGCAGGACTAGAGCTCAAGCAACTAGCAGTCAGGCTAATCAGTGTAACCTCACCCCACCACTGAGTAGCAGCTTGCCCAAAATGCACAGTGTACACAGGAAGCTGCCAGTCAAGAGTATCGGGGGAGAATATACACAGAGCAGATTTAGCTCTTCTACTTCTATATTAGATAAAACAGGTATTCTATGAAAACCACGCATAGTAAGTTATACATCACTAGAATCGACCTCTCTTTCCCTATTTTATGTTGCTATCAGATTGTATAGCAATACCATGATTATAGATTCCCTTTAAATTCCATCCATTGCTTGTCTGTTATAGAAAAAAACTCAGGAATTGTAAAAAAAATAATGTTATGCAAAGCTAGCTTATTCTAATGAGGGCAAATAATAAAGCACAAGTAACCAGGAATTATTTTTGTGTATATGTAAGAGATGGACATATTTCCCACTTGAAGAAACAAGTATGTTGTTGTGATGTGTTATGTGAATTGTGATGTGTTAGTGATGTCGGTACTGTGTGATGCTCGACAGTATGGAGAGTAAGATTTAAGCTTGGGACTTGCCCAGAGTGAGAAGGGCTAAGCTAAAGAGAAAGTGACAGTCTCCTGTTAGAATGTCAGATAGGGTCTAGAATGCATAGAGAAAGGTCCAAATTAAGCAGAGCTGCATTTTGGGGTGTCCCTAGAGAAACAGGAAAATCGAAAGAAAAAGATAGCATGAGCCGGAAAAGTGGCCGAGAGGCAGAGTACTTCTTCGGAGACGGGTCCTGGAAGAGGCCCCCAGCAGTGAGGCCCAAAGTTTATAATTCCTGAAGGTGATGGGCCTACCCAGAACTGAGTACACAAGACGAATAGAATGCCCTGGGCAGCAGTTCCAGAGCGTTCACATTAGAGAAGATAATGCTAGCTGAACTGTAGTGTATAGCTGGGTTGTGGTTAAGTAGTGAGGAACAGTGAAGAAAGACAGAAGAGAAAGGGACTAAATTTGTGTGCGGAAAATGTTGCGCATTACCAAGGAAACATTTAAGAAGATGTGTACCTGCTATCTACTGTATTTAACTAGAGTTGAGCGAATTTGTTCAGGTTCCCTCTTATTTGGTAACCTATAGCGATAACCGAGTAAGCTTCAGATGGAACCTGGCTTCCTTGATCGTGCCAGCTGATCGGCGCCTCAGCTGCATGTGTCTCAGCAGTGTCACATTCACAGCACATGCATGGAGAGCCCACAAACAGGCTCTCCATGCACGCGACACATGCAGCTGCGGCAACGATGAGCTGATAAGCCGGTGCGATCCAGGAAGCCGGGTTCCCTCTGCAACTTATTTGGTAAGCACTATAGCTTAGCGAATAAGAGGGAACCCGAACATATTCGCTCAACTCTATATATAACCCCCCAAAGTTAATGCTCAGTAAAAAGTTTATTTTGAACTGGTGGCCTCCCTCCTTGAACTGTAAAACATCTGGTACTGGCCAACCAGCAACATCGGTTACATGCGGCCTCCATGGGTGTAGTGCATTCACAGCACAAGTCCACACAGGAACCCCACCTTCATGTAATGTGCCCACGGCTACAGCCCTGCGCCACATTACATACGCTTGTACATACTCTTTGGCCCATCGGTGAAAAATTACTGTTAGGAAAATAAACGTTTGCCACGGAGGGCTCCTCTTGTCATGGACAATGCACTTGCATGCCCTTCAGGATCAGCTGAGATACTGATTTAGGAGTGCAATTTAATTTTACCACTGTATAAGACTCCCCTTACCAGTGCATGATCTAACAGGTGATTATTCAATTTTCAGAAACACTACACAAATGATCTCTTCCGTGCTATGAAGTCTTACACTTCGTTGACTCTCCAAAAGTTTTGTAAGCAACATTTTAACATTCTCCCTGTATTTACTTGGTCCATTTTCTCATCAACTCTGACCAGCTTCCGGTCCATGATTAAGAAAAGCAACCTCACAGCATGATGCTGCACCACCATATTTGACGGTGGGATTGTGTTTTCAGGGTGAAGTGCAGTGTTAGTTTTCAACAGCACATAGCCTTTTACATTTAGCCCAAAAAGTTCTACTTTGGTCTTATCTGACCAGATCACCTTCTTCTACATGCTAGCTGTATCACCTACATAGCTTTTTTGCATTTTCACAGGGGACTCCTTATGACTTGTTTTATAAAAATGGCTTTTTTCATGCCACTCTTCCATAAAGGCCATTTTCTATGTTCTCCCTGTGTTTGTGGGGGTTTCCTCCAGGTACTCCGGTTTTTCTCCCACACTTCAAATACATGCTAATAAGGAATCTATAATGTCACCCCCAATGGGACAGTGCCAATAATGTCTTTAAAGCACTGTGGAATTAATGGTGCTATATAAGTGAATAAAATAAATAATTTTGTGGAGTAACAGCTAAGGCCGGGATCACACATGCGAGTAAGTCGTCCGACACTCGCATGTGAAATCCCAGCTCTGGCTCCGGCACTCGGGAGTGGAGCGAGCGGCTGCATAGAACTACATGCAGCCGCTCGCTCCACTCCTGAGTGCCGGCGCCAGAGCTGGGATTTCACAGCGAGTGTCGGACGACTTACTCGCATGTGTGATCCCGGCCTAATAGTTCTCCTGTGAACTAATTCTCTCACCTGGGCTGTGAACCTCTGCAGCTCCTCCACAGTGACCATGAGTCTCTTGGCTGCTTCTCTAGTCATTGGTCTCCTTGCTTGGAATGTCAGTTTAGGTGAACAGTCATGTCTTGGCAGGTTTGCTGTCATACCATACTCCTTCCATTTTTGGATAATGAATTGAAGAGTGCTCTGTGAGATGTTCAGAGCTTGGGCTAATTTTTTGTATAACCTAACCCTTTACGCTTTACTGCTCTCCACAACTTTATCCCGACCTGTCTGATGTGTTGTTTGGTATTCATGATGCTGTTTGATCCCTATGTTCTCAAACAGTTTTTCTAAGGCAGTACAGAACAGTTGTAGTTATACTGAGAATAAATTACACACAAGTGGACTTACGTTACTTAGGTAACTTCTGGAGGCAATTGGTCACTCAGGATTTTATTACAGTGGGTACGGAAAGTATTCAGACCCCTTTAAATTTGTCACTCTCTGTTTCATTGCAGCCATTTGGTAAATTCAAAAAAGTTCATTTTTTTTCTCATTAATGTATACTCTAAACCCCCATCTTGACTGAAAAAAAAACAGAAATGTACAAATTTTTGCAAATTTATTAAGAAAGAAAAACTGACATATCACATGGTCATAAGAAATTCAGACCCTTTGCTCAGACACCCATATTTAAGTCACATGCTGTCCATTTCCTTGTGATCCTCCTTGAGATGGTTCTACTCCTTCACTGGAGTCCAGCTGTGTTTAATTAAAATGATAGGATTTGATTTGGAAATGCACACACCTGTCTATATAAGACCACTGTTATGTTTCGGTAGCTGAGGAGTGCAGGTAAAAAAGGAAAATATACCAGAGCAGTTGGAATCTATGAGATTGCAGTACCCTGACTAACCACCACAACTAAGGCAGCCGTGGAGCGTTCCTCGTTGGTCCTAGACGCCTCGTCACAGCCTGAGAAACTAACTACACCTAAAGATAAAGAGGAAAGTATCTGCCCCGGAACAGATCCCAAAGAACATAGAAAGCCCCCAAACATGTAATGGCGGTTAGACAAGAAGAAATACTGACAACAGACAGAAAATAGTATGAGCAAACGTTGGGGCCCAAACTACCTAAATAGAAAAGGATAGGAAGGGCACTTACTGCAATCCCAAAAAAAACCCTGAAAAGCACCAACTCTACTAATTTCAAAATCGCCTGAGATCACACGACCTCTACCACCTAAATTAGTTCTCTGGTGTAACAAAATCAAAACAGCAGCCACTGAAAAAACTGGAAAAAGCAAAAGTACAAACATCAGTGGCTGAACTAAAACTGAGAGGGCAAAAGCCCCTGAGGGGACCCTGAAGGCCCCCACAGAAGTGCAGGACAAAATGCAAAAATCAAGCACAAAAACAAAAAGAAGAAAATGTTTATCTGTTAGCAGGAGATGCAGACACGACACAGCAGGCTACAAAAGGAAACAGGACTCAAGGATTGAGACCAGAACAATTGATCACCGGCAACCTGATGGGAAGGCGACTCCCTTATATAAGACCAGTCAGTAACACCTGATTCCCACTCCTCACAATCTTCACTGGACGTCCAGTACCGCTTGTAACCACCAGAGGGAGCCTCTGCTCAGAACTTCATTTCAAGTCCATTCACAACAGTACCCCCCCCTCTTGAGGAGGGGTCACCGAACCCTCACTGAGCAACCAGGTCGGTCCAGGATGAGTTTATGATACGCACGGATGGTCTCCTAGCATGGATGTCCGAAGCAAACACCCAAGAATTGTCTTCCTGACCATAACCTCTCCACTTAACCAAATACTGGAGTTTCCGTCTAGAAAAACGAGAATTCAATATTTTCTCAACCACAAACTCCATATTGCCTCAACCAGAACAGGGTCAGGAGGCAAAGCAGTAGGAACCACTGGCTCAACAAACCTCTTCAACAAGGACTTGTGGAACACGTTATGGATCTTAAATGTCCCTGGAAGAAGCAAACGAAAAGAAAACAGGATTAAGAATCTCCATGATCTTATACGGTCCAATGAACCTAGGCTTAAATTTAGGAGATGCCACTCTCATAGGAATATTTTTTTGAGGACAACCAGACCAAGTCCCCCACTTTAAACCGAGGACCATCAGTCCTATGCCGGTTAGCAAACCGCTGGGCCCTCTCCTGAGAGGGACAACCTCTCCACTACCTGGTCCCAAATCTGTTGCATACGCTCCACAACAGAGTCAACACCTGGACAGACGAAGCCTCCTCTTCCCTAAGAAATCGAGGGTGAAACCCCCCAAATTACAGAAAAATGGAAATCAAAGTGGCAGGAACCCTATTAAAGAGCAAACTCGGCCAAAGGCAAAAAAGGCCCCGTCACCTGATCAGCAGACACAAACATCTTAGATAAGTCTCCAATGTCGGTTTGTTCTCTCAGTTTTGACCCAGGTCTGAGGAGAAACGCCGGGAGAAAACAATTGAAACACCGTTTAGAACAAAAGGCCCCAAAATCGGAAACAAACTGGACTCCTCTGTCAACACAATGTTCTCAGGAAGCCGGTAGTAACCACGGGAAGGAACAAAGGCCCAATTCAGAGGAGGAAGGCAACCAGGTAAAAGGCCAAATGTATCATCTTGGAAAACCTACACAAACACCCAAGACGGTTTTCTGAGAAACGGGAGGTCGGAAATGAAATCCAAAAGTATGGGTCCATGGTCTCTTGGCACAGGCAATGGCATCAACAAACCATAGAGCGAGAGCAAGGCTTGGAGCGAGGCAAGCCCGCGGACTGCACAAATTCCCTGACACACGAGACAAGAGGCCACCAAAAGGAGACTAACCAAGTCCTGGTACTAAAAATTCCGGGAGCCCACCAAGCGGAACAATGAATCTCAGACATCAACTCTTTTTCCATGGTCCGGGACAAAATTTTTCCAACAGGGCATCCGGCCTATCCTCCTGCCCCCTCCAGGCAAGTCTCAAATTGGGAGAATGGGGAAAGAACTACACCCTCTTTAAAAATAAAAAGGATAGTAACTCAGGGAGTCCGCAAGGAAATCCTCGAGAACCATCCGCCTTAACATTCTTAGGCCGGGAAAAAGGAAACCAAATTAAAACGTGTGAAAAACAAGGCCCACCTGCCGTCTAGGTTGAGTCGCTTGGCAGATTCCAATAAACCATGAAGGTTCTTGTATAATTCCGAAACTCGTTTGTTCTCAGCCATTTTCTTTCGTCTTGCTGCAGCTATCTTTCCCTCAGTCAAAATGGAGTTTCCAGTTGCTGTTCCCCCCATTCTCTCCTTTGCTTCTTAAGCAGCCCCACTGGCAATCGTGTTCAAATCTAGCCTGCAGGAACTGTGACTTGACTCCTGTACCTTGGCCTTGTACTCCAGCTTTCCTAGAGGAACTCTAAGCACTTGTGGCCCTGAACCCTGTCTTTGATAGACCCAGTTGCATGGACTTACGGTAACAGGAAAGAAGACCTGAATCTGTATTGGAAGGATTGCTGACTTGGATTACTCTGGCCGCTGGTCTCCTGTTTTCTGTTTCCTGCAAACTGTGTGACATTTCTGCCAATTGTATGAAGTAATACAGGACTTTTCTAATAAACCTTGACTCCTGGTTTTCACGCCCCCAACACAAGACGCTAATAAACTGACACATACATTACAAGATTCTGAGCCAAAAGTTAGTGTCTGCTGGTCTGGAAGGCTGTGTCTGCTGTACTGTGGTTCAGACGTCCGGTTTACTTTCGGGGTTGACAGTGGTTTGCTTCCCACAACCATTTGGTGAGCAATTCCCTTAGTTTTTCTTTTTGAAGTGTTACCACAGGTAAACACTATTGTTTTTTTTTTTTCCTTTCTTTTCTCTTTTTTGTCTGCTAAATCTGGTATCAGATTCTGGTTGAAACTTTCCTGGATATAGTGGTTTGACTTCCACAAACCATTCCAGGTGAGCATTCCCTTAATTTTTTTTCTTTGCAGTGTTTTCCACATTGAAACTATTGTTTTTTTTTCTCTCCCGCTTCCAGTAATCCTGTCTTAAAAGATCTGGAAAATGGAGGCCCGCATAAAGGAACTTTGCGGTACTGATAAATCCTTGAGTTTGCAGAATATAAAACCCGTTTTACAAATCACGGACCTCAATAATCAAAATTTGCAAGTGGTTGGACGACTACCCAGGATTTGGGGCCAGGATTGAGGTTCTAGAGGGCGAGTCCACTCCTGCCGTCCCCGAGTGTGGATTCCCAAGTTGCCCCCTTTTCGTTTTGGCGGGAACGTGAGAAATTCAGGGGAATTTATTAATCAAATGCAATCTTTTTTTTTCTGACATCTTCCAAATTCCCACGAACGATCTAGGTGCTTACATAATTATGTTGCTTACCAACAAGGCTTTAATGTGGCAAACCCCTGATTGAACGAGGAGATTGTTTGAATCACCTTGTGATTTTATTTTCAAGCCAGGGCAGGTGTTTGATACCCCTCGAGGTGCACAGCTGAAGCAGCCATGTTAGCTTTGCGCCCAAGTAAGCCCGGTAGCTGAAATGCCTTGGATTTCAGGAGAGGGGCCCCTTTATACCATCTGGGCAGTTCCGCCAAAAAATCTTTTTTTCGAAAGGGTT
The DNA here is from genome assembly GCA_033576555.1 of Oophaga sylvatica. NCBI lineage: Eukaryota > Metazoa > Chordata > Amphibia > Anura > Dendrobatidae > Oophaga > Oophaga sylvatica. The sequence goes on from JARQOD010005935.1 coordinate 36,020, forward strand.
ATCTCACGGATTAAGGAGAACTTGCTCGGCGACCCTCCCCCTGCGTTGGTGACTTTTTAACTACTGCATCCGTATTGATCTCGTTGATGAACCAGGCAAGAGAGATGGTTCGAAAGCAATCGTACTAACCTTTTCTACCTTCCTCTCCACTAAGGACCTTTGGTAGGTTACACCGAACCTGAACCTGAACCCATGCAGGTAGACCTTTACAACGACGGGTTAGTGATCACCAAGGAACAACGTTTTAAGGAAATCTATGTTCTATTTGGGGAAGTCAGGGGGATTCATTATAAATGCCCCACCTTCCGTAAACTACTGCAGCACTATTCATTGTAGTGTTGCGAGGGGGATCGTCGGTCCGAGCCTCAGCTCCAAGAGATCGCGCAACAGATTTGATTTCTCGGACTTAAAACCCCGTTTACCTCTGAGGACGTTGACTGTGTAAAACCTGCCTTTTTTCAAGTTTCCCAGCGGTGCCCAGCTGGTTGTAAGAAAACAATTCTCATTGCTTTCTTTCCATCAAATCTGGGTTGCTCAGTGGGTGTCACTTGCTATGACGTCAGGGGCAAGGGGAAATTTTTGGATGTCTCCTTTGCTCTGAAACAGGGAATACGTTCAGTGAAGAAGGCTACTCCCTCGATGGAAACGTGGATGGCTCCCTGCTGACCCTGGACCGTGGATCAGGAAAAGAGCCTTTTGAGGGTTCTTAGGGTAAAGACATCGAGAAACGTCCTTTTGCTTATCTTCTTTCCCCCCCTTTCCCCTTACTAGGGCTCCATGGCGCAGGCTCAGAATCCTACCAAATGGGGACAAGGAATTACACTTTCCAGAGAAAAATGAGTCCAAAAGTTTCAGTTGCTCTGTTCCAAAGGAATCAGTCAGTCCCTGAACTCCAGCTGTTACAGGATATGTGGATTTATGTGACAAAAGAACGCTGACCACTTCCCCTCACCGTCCTATGATTGTCCAATTAATTATTGCCTGGGCAAGATACCTTTGGTAAGATCTCCCCCTGGCGGGGCCCAGTAAAGGCTTAAAGGATTACATAATGAAAATCTGCCAAGGGCTTCATACGCCCCTCTTCATCTCCTGAGTGCACCCATCTTCTTTGTAAAGAAGAAAGAGGATCTCTGAGACCATGCGTAGACTAAGGGAATCAATAAGGTTACTAATTAGAAACCGTTTCCATTGCCTTTAATCCCTGAGTTATTGGAGAAGTGCGACATGCCAAAATTTTTTTCTAAATAATCTTCGTGGGCTTTAACTTAGTCCGTTTAGACCTGGGGATGAATAAGACTGCATTAGGTCACCTATGGACACTTTGAATATCTAGTTATGCTTTTGGTAGTACCGCCCCACCACTTTCCAACACTTGGAATGACACTTCAGGGATCTCCTAATACATTCTGGTAATTTATTTGGTGATATTTAATTTTTTTTTAAAATCCACAGGGAACACATGGAATGTTGAATGGTCTTGGAACATCTAAAAACAAAATCATCTTTACATCAAATTGAAAAGTGTGAATTCCATAGGACCGAAATTTCAATTTCGGGGTAGACTGTCACACAAGGAATTAGTTGGAGGAAGCAAAAACCCAACCATCAAGGAGCCAAGTCCTAGAAATGTGAAGGAGGTACAGCGCTTCATGGGTTTGCCACTTCTATAGCGTTTCATTAGAAATTTCCTGAGTAGTGTCACCTTCACCAACTTAACCCGAAAGAGTCTGGGTTTTTTTCCTGGATCCCCAACCCAGGAGCATTTTTCCCGTCCAAAAGATAAATTTTCCACTGGCCCTATCCTAGAAATCCCAAAACCCCCAGCTTGCCTTCATATAGAGGGGTGCTTCAGACTGTGCCGTTGGGCTATACCTCTCAAGAACGGTAGAAGAATGTCTTCTCCCTGTGCCTTCTTTTCCCAGCGTTCCCTTCGGCTGAGAGGAACTAACGATGTGGGCTAGAGAGTTGTTGGCCATTATTGCGCTTCAAAGAATGGAGACACCTTCTTCGGGAGCTGCACAGCAATATCGCCCTGCAGAACCATCGTAACCTTGAGTTTATCATTCGGCTAAGTGCCTGATCCCGCCGGCTCGCTGGAATCTTTCTTAACCAATTTAATTTTATCATTTCTTATAGCCAGGATGCGCAATGGAAAGGCTGATGCACTTCTGGTTTACTCGGCAGGACCCCAATTATCCTCCTAAGATATTTCTTTCCTGACTCTGATTCCTAGAGTAATTCAAATCAAGACCTACTTAAGGACTTCAAGGAGCATACCATGCGGATCCTTTTTGCACACCCCAAGGCGTAAGTCTTGTCTTTAAGAATGGTGTGTGGATTGGGAAACGTCTTAATTCCTGAAACAGTCAAATTAAGATATTGCAACTCATTCCGTTCCAAGATTGTGGGCAAGAGGAATTCTAAAAAACACAGAATTTTTTCTCTTTCTTTGGTGGCCCACTTGCAGGAAGATGTTTTGAAATTTGCACTTCATGTGAGGTCGTGCAAGATGCAAAACACCTCGCTCCTCACCAACGGTCTGTTACAGCCCCCCTTCCCACCCCTCCCGCCCGTGGGGATCCATTTCTGGGACTTCATTGTGGATTCCAACCTCTCCCGGGGAAGAACACCATTTAGTGGTGGTTGACCTCTAACAAGGCAGCCATTTATCCCTTGTGTCGGCTTCCCACGCAAACAGACACCAGATTTGAGATTAAAGAGGTTTCGCTAATGGGTACGGGGTTTAGGTTATTTCGGAATCGAGGGGGGCAATTCATTCAGGTTTTTGGCAAAATTTCTGTGGCAGCATTGGACATTAAAGTAAACCTTTCTTCGCTTTTCATCCCCAACTAATGACAGACCGAAAGAACCAATTCAACCCTGGGCAGTATCTCCGCGCTTTATCTGCCACCTACAGGATGATTGGGGGATTACTTCCATCAGCTGAGTTCTCGTTAACAACTTCGAGTGCCTCCAGTAAACATCTCCTTTTTTTACTCTAATTGGTTTTCCTAACTTTACCACATTTCCATAGAAAACGCCTTTACCAGCAGGGCGAAAGAATCACGTCTTTACAGAAAAAATATGGATCTCTAAAGGAAAATTGGAATCCCAAGAAAGGTACAAGAAAGCGCAGATAAATTTCGTAAAACCTGCACCAGCTTTCAAGGTAGGAGACTTTGGTCGGCTTCAACCAAAAAATCTTATTAAGGACCCATCGTTAAGTTGGGCAAAGTAATTGACCCATAAAACATAAAATTATAATCCGTTGCTTGTCGTCTTCAAACTGCCCAAATATGAAACACCCTGCTTTATGTATCCCTACTAAAGGCTGCGACACCCCCATAGTTTCCTACGTTTACTCTCCTTCCCCCTGACCCATGCTATCATGGTCAGGAAGAATTTGTGGTGGAAAGGATTTTTAGATTCCAGGTTGTATAGAAATCAGTTACAATATCTGATTAAATGGCAGGGCACCCAGTGGAGGAAACTCATGGGAACCGGTCATAACGTTAATGCTCCCGCTTCTCCGTCGTTTCTCAGAGGTACCCACACAAGCCTGGTCTGGGGGACCCCCGAGGTTTCCTAAGGGGGGAGTAATGTAAGGTTCTATGTATATATTCCGAAACTCAGTTGTTCGTCAGATTTTACTTTCTGTTTTGCTGCAGCTATCTTGCCCTCAGTCAAAATGGAGTTTCCACTTGCATGTTCCCGCCTGATTCCCCTCCTTTGCTTCTTAAGCAGCCAAGGAGCAATCAGTGCTTCAGTCTAGCCGCAGTGAACCTGTGACTTGACTCCTGTAACCCTTTTGGGCCTTTACCCAGCTATTCCACTGAGAACTTGAACATTTTGGACTCTGAACCCGCTCTTGATAGACCACGTTTGCATGGACTACGGTAACAGAGAAGAAGATCCTGATCTGTATTGGGGAGTGATTGCTGAGTTGGATTACTCTGGCTGCGTGCTCCTTTTCTGTGTCTGCAAACTGTGTGACATTTTCCAACCTTGTATGAAATAATACAGGACTTTTCTATACAAACCTGTGTCCCTTTGTTTTCACGCACCCAACACAAGACCTATATGAAACTGTACTACATACTTACAAACCAATTTTATGTCCGTAAGGACCACCACCTGATGTTTGGCTCCCTCCAGCCAATATCTCCCCCTTAAAAGCCCCTTCTGGCCAGTAACTCCCGATTACCCACGCATAATTACGTTCAGTAAGGAGAAAAATTTTTCGAGAAAAAGGGCAAAGGGTTACTTTTAGAGGTCTCTGGATCTTTTTGGGACAAAACGGCACCGCCCCAATTTCAAGGCATCACCCTCCACCGAAATGGCAGAGAAACTTGGGCCCCCCCGAACAGGAGCAAATGAAATCTCTGCTTAATTTGAAATGCGAGACTGCCCTCAGAGGCCAATTCACCACATCAGAACCCTTTTTTGGTCAATCATTAATGGTTTAACAATAACCGAAAATTACCAATAAATTTACGATAAAAAATTGGCAAAACCCAAAAAAACTTGAAGAGCCTTTAATGAATAGGTTGGACCCTCACGATGGCCGAACCTTGACCGGGTCCATTTCAATAACTTGGGGACAAAATGAATCCCAAAATGAGATCCCTTACGCCAAAAAGACCTTTGACCCTTCACTACAGAGATTCTCCTCTCAAAATCTGGAATTTGTTCGAACATGTTTCACATAGATCCAGTCATAAAAAAATCAAGATATCATCCAAAAAACAATCAGAAATTTATCCCAAAAAAATCCCTGAAAAGCATTCATGAAGGACTGGAAACAGAAGGGCATTAGTGACCCAAAGGGCTCCAAGGTACTCAAAATGCCCTTCAGGGGATTGAATGCCGCTTCCCTTCATCCCCCTCTTAATGCCGAATAAGGTATATGCCCCCCATCAAGCTTTGGTAAACCAAGTACGTTTTCACCCTGGAAACAGGTCAAAATTAAGGTAACGGTATTGTATTTTTCAGTAATATTGTTCAAAAGCGATAATCAATACACGGCCTTAATGAACCATCCTTTGCCACAAAGAAAAAACCGCCCTAAGGGTTAAGAGGATGGTCGATATGACCCTTCTCCAATATTCTTGATAAAGACCGCATGCGCTGGTTCGTAAGACAAGTTAAAAAGCGACCTTTAGGGAATTTACACCAGGACAATTCAATAGCGCAGTCATGCTCCTAGGGGAGGCAAGGTGAGTTTATTTCGTAAAACCAAAATCAAAAAATAACAATCAAAAAGTCAGGAACATCCGAGCCGGGCGAGGCAGAAAAACAGGAGTTTGGTATTAACACATTGGCGCCCCAACTGGTTACAGACACAGATTTCCAATCCAAAAAGGATTTGGGAAAGCAACCAAGGGAAGCCCTACGATAAAATCATGCGATTTATACAGAACCAAAAATTTACAGCACTCCTGATGATAGGTTTCAACCCTCTTATCCCTGAGTGAAACTGAGGTTTATTCTCAGCCAAAGGGTAGAATCGTCCCCGAGGGGAAAGATTCTGTAGGGGTATCAAGGGAAACCCACAACGTTTACAAAATCATAAACCCATCAGGTTAAATAGTGCTCCGAATCAACGAAAGCCTGAGCAGAAAATGAGGACAGAGAGCACATCAGAGTGACAGTTAAAAAAAACTTGCTGAACACCCCAAGACAACTGGGCGGCAAAACGTCTTCCCCGCTTAGGGCAGATGAAATAGCATGGAGGCATCACCACATAAAACACACCCATGGCTTTCGAAACTCATACGCTGTGCCCCAGACACCACTCATCACACTGCATGGGCTCAGAACAGGCCACAAGGCAACACCATTCTACGCTATTCCCGCTCACGGCAAAGCTTCAATTTGAATCGCTAATGACTAGAATCATTGAGACCAAGGGGACAAGAATCCCACCATAACACCTTTAACATTATTTTGACAGACCCTTCCGAAAAGGGCCCGCCAAAGCGCGTCATTCCACTTGGTCAGGCCTGCCCACTACAATCCCGACAGTTAACTCGCTCATCAACCCCTGATTTAATGCCAACAAGGCTTTTTCAGCTTGATCAGTGACATTGGCTCATCGTACAATAACCCCAAAGCCTAAAAAAGCATAAACATCACTCAAACAGGATCCCCAGGGGGTCAGGGGAAAAAGCCCATCCTGAGGATCGCCGCGCAGGAGAGAGATGACAATTTAACCTGGCGCTGCGCCCTTAGGACTTAGATTTTAAGGCAAAAAACAATTTACAATTATTTTTGAAATTCTAAACTTAGCTCGATCCCCTAAAAACAATCTGGCATGGGAACCCCTAGGTTCCCAACAGGCAACCCAGCAAGATAGGTAGCAATCTGAACCTCAGTGGCAATTTGACCACACGGCTAGACAACTGTGCAACTCCATTGAGAGAAAAAAAATCCCCCCACACCCAGAGATACAGAGGAAAAAAAACAACAAACAGAAAAATATCTCTGTGTCAGTATTCGGGTTTTCTGGGGTAACTTTTCCCATATTTTTCCCTTTGTTAAAATGGAGTTTGTGTTTTTGTGTGCCCTACTTCCTGTTCTTTGTTTAAAAACCTGGCTCAGGTGTTGGCTTCATGCTGGAGTATTCTGCTTCCCGTTTTCCTCAACCCAGTCTTTTTCCTCACAATCTTTTTTGTATTTCCCCAGGAAATGCATAACCTTTCTTCAGGTGTTTCCAGCCACAGCAATTCACCCGGTCTGGACATTCTCTGCATAGTAAGTTGCACAAAGTACTGTGTTAAACACTAAACTGTTACTTGGGAATTTAAACCCCTGGTTCACTCCTCTATAAGAACTGTGTTTTGAATGTGCGTTTAACCTTTGGCATTACCTGGTGAAGCTGTTTGAACTGTTACTGGAACCTTACTGACATTGAACTTGTTTTGGATTCACTGAATTAAGCCAAAACTGAGATTAACTTGTTCCTGACCTCCCTGTTTTTCTGCATACCTGGATTGACTCTTCACACACCGCTGTTTTAAATCCACCAGTTACTGTGCATCAACTTTACCTTGTGGCAATTTTTGGAGGCTCCGTCTAAGAACTTTACCACCCTGCATAGAGGTTCAAAAAACTTATATATCCGGATTAAAATAACAACTTGTGTAATATAATGGACTCATTGCATGTCACTAGGGTTGTTTGAATATTGTTTTTGGGGTTTTTGCTTTTCCAAAAACTTTTTGCATTCAAGAACCCGCTTGATTGTTCATTGCCCCACGCTTCAGAATCCTCATTCCTCAATATATTACAGGATACTCCACCTAAAAAAGAGGATTTTTGCTGGGCAAGAGGAAACACGGGCAGACAAATTGTTCACCAAGTTAACTCCTTCAGGGGAGGTGGCGGGGGCACTCAATCAGATTAGAGACTTGGAGTCCGGGTTTACCACAAGCAAAGGGGTTTGGTCAGGCTCCCAAGATTATTTTAGGAGTGTCCTGGAGGCCTTACCACGAGCCACCTCTCCACCATATGCCCAAATTGTCCATTCCTTTTAAAAGGGACCGAATCAATTCCGTGGGGTTTGTTAACAATGTATATTATTTTTTGAGTACATGCCCCCACTACCGGTCCTGATAATCTAAGTTCTATGTTTATTATGTGTTGACATCACTCATGGCTTTTGGGCAAATCCTATGGTTGAAAGTCATGATACCCTCTAAATAATTTGGACATTTTCGGCAGCCGGCGCAAATGTTCGACGTCCCAACCGCCGTGCACCGCGGAACTGCCTTGCTTTCCTTACGCCAGGGGAACGGTCATCATAAATATGTTACGAATTTAAAAAGGTTAGGGGACACCCAGTGGGAAAAAATGCTTTTTACCAATCTTTAGAAAAGTTTGCAAATGCAATCGGAGATCCGTTTCAGAGTTCCCAGGATTTGAATTGTTTAACGCACTGGTAGGATTGATATCCTTTAACTGAACGCAGAAAAGAAAAATGGGCCCTGTAAATGCATTCTAATACTCTCTTCCGTCCAGGAAACCACAGGCAAAAACCCGCAGAGGTGAGGAGGTGCCTATGCAGGTGGACTCATGCAGAACGTGGAATAATGAAACGCCCGAACACCGTCTCCGTGAGCTTATGTTTCTTTGGGTCAATGACCCATTTCCTCATCAATTGTCCTAAATTCCTAGGACCCAAAAGGGTTTTGGCGGTATAGGGGATTTGATAACAGCCTGGCTGAAGTTTCGGAACCTTCCTCTAATCGGTTTTTCCCCAATATATCCGCACTTCCCCTTGATCAAGGGAAAAATTCACATTGTTCTCTTCTTACAGATTCATGGGAGGAACAGTGGATACAAGTTCCTGCCTGATAGACTCTGGACGGTGGGGAATTTTCCCTGGATTCTTTTGCAAAGGAACATGGTATAAAGACACAACTAAAGCTTCACCAATCACTATGGAAACGGGATGGTTCCCCATTAGTTTTCTGGACCGTAGATCGGGAACAGTGCCCTTTGGGTGTAAGATGGAACCCGCCATCAAGAAACACTTCATTATGTTTTAAAATATCTTCTCCTCATTTTCCTTTAAATTTTTGGAATTCCCTGGTTCGGTCACAAAATCCAAATCAATTGGGAAACCAGGAGATAACTTTTTCTCCCGAATGAGTTCTACCATCAGTCCAACTTAGCGGCTCCAGTTACCCAAACTTGAAAGGGGGAACAGGTCCCCTACTCTCCCTCTGATATACAGGAATTCTCAGACATTTGTGAAAAAAAGGAAGGCAATCAACTTCCCCACATAGACCGATGACTGCCCCCTAAATTGCTTCCTGAGCAGCGTTCCTTTCGGCCAGTTTCCCGTTGGGGCTCCGGAAATTAAAATCTTTACGGAGTATAAGAGAGAATTTAGCCAAGGGTTTATCCGCCATCTTCTTCACCGCGGGAGTCCAATATTCTTTGTAAAGAAGAAGGATGGACTTAAGACCCCTGCTTGACTACCGGGAGTTAAAAAGGTAACCATTCGTAACATTACCCGGTTGCCCCTAATTTCCCGAAATTTTTGGGAAAAGGGGCGCCAGGCCAAAGAATTTTTCCAAAATTTGATCTTCGTGGGGCATAAAAATTTTCTCTAACGGCCCCGGGGGCGAAAGGGAAGCGCTTTTGAAAGCCGTATGGGCTTTTGAAAATTTTGGGGATGCATTCGGACTCTGTAAAGTCCTGCTGCTTTTCAACATTTTGCCCAACGACATTTTCAGGGATTTTTTGGACCAATAGGGAATTTAACCCGATGACATTTAATCTTTTCTGCTCCCACGGAACATGAAAAGTCAAGACCGACTTTAAAAGTTTGAGAGTAAACTTTGTAATCAAACTCGAAAAGTTGGTTCCTTGTTTGAAATTCAATTTTTAGGCTAGTTACTGCCCAGGATTGAATATGGAGTCCAGCCGATCCAGGGAATCTTGGGCTGGGGCCGTACCAGGAAACATTTAA
>JARQOD010005936.1:0-45497 GCA_033576555.1 Oophaga sylvatica
CAATTACCAGTTTACTATCAAGTACCGGGCAGGTCGAAAGAATGCTAATGCTGATGCGTTGTCCCGAATGCCGCATGACTCTGATACGGAAGAAGAATCGGACGACCTGGAAGAAATTGAGCTACCTGCGTTCCATCGAAATGGGGTAGTCCACGAGCATCGAGTCCACAGAAAGCAGAATGGTGCAACATTAAATCCTTTACCCCATCATAGTTGGAAAGAGACTCAGGACAGTGATCCAGTGGTCAGCCGCATCAAGGAGTTGTTAAGACAGGAAGGCTCCTCTCTGGAAAAGGATGCACCTATGTCAGCCAAGCTCCTGTGGAACGAGAAAAGCAGGTTGTTCCTATACCGTGAGAAGTTGTGCAGGAGATACGTCAACCCCAGAACCCATGAGATGGTCTGGCAAATCGTGGTCCCCAAGGCAGACGTCCCAATGGTGTTGGAAGCGTACCACGATCAAGCAGGACACTTTGGCTGGAGAAAGCTGGAGACCCTGTTGAGATGCCGGTTCTACTGGGTAGGGATGCGCAGCTCCATCGAGAGGTGGTGTCGGAACTGTGGACCCTGTGGTCTTAGAAGAAAGGACTACGGTAGTCAGAAGGCACCCCTGCAACCTATCCGGACGACTCGTCCCCTGGAGATTGTGGCCCTGGACCACGTCAAATTGTCGCCAAGTAGATCTGGATACTCATACGCCTTGACCATGGTGGACCATTACTCCCGATTTCTGGTAGTTGTTCCAGTGAAGGACCAGACCGCAGTGACGGCAGCGAAGACCTTTCAAGCAAGCTTCTGCAGACCGCATGGGTATCCCGAGCAAGTCTTAACCGATCAGGGACCTGCTTTCGAAGCTGATTTATTCAAGGAATTCTGTCATATGTACGGGTGCAAGAAAATAAGAACAACACCATATCACCCTCAAACCAACGGTCTTTGTGAAAAGATGAACCATATTGTCCTTGACTTGTTGAGATCCATACCGTTGGAAGACAGGAATCGATGGCCGGATTTACTGCCTGATTTGGTTGATTTGTATAATCATATACCTGTAAGCTCAACTAACTGCACTCCCGCCTATCTTATGAGAGCAAGGCCCGGAAAACTACCAATGGATCTAGAACTTGGAGTGGTAGAACCGGAGGCGGACGACGCCGTGGAAAACTGGGACGTCAATCGGCAAGAGCAATACAGAAGAGTACAAATCTGTGTGGAGGAAAGTCTCAATAAGGCACGGGAGAAACAGGAAGATGTTTACAACCGAAATGCTCCTGCCAAGCCTTTGATGCCTGGGGAGGTAGTATTAAAAAGGAAAAGGAAGATGCACAAATTGGATAATCAGTGGGAGCAAGAACCCTACGTCATACAAGATTCTAAATATGACAACAGAAAAGTTTGTGTCGTCAGTAAGGACGGAGGAAGAACAACAATCACTGTGTCCAGAGATCATTTGAAATTGTGTCCAGAACACTTAAAGCGTTGTGAAAAGAACCCTGTCCTCAATCAAGGAGAAAGAAAGGAAGAGGTCCTACACACAGATCTGGGAGATTTTCCTGCGGATTGGCCCCGACTGGGAGATGCTGTGATAATTCCAGTGTTGCAGTTTTATCAGCCACAAGAGGAAGTTTTACCTCCAGTTGTGCCTGTGGTGCCAGTTGAGCCCGCTCAGGAGTTACCCATCCCAGCAACACCTCAACCTGTGGAACCTCAAGATGGATCATCAGAAGCAGCGCCCCATACTATGGGATCCCCTGGTGCAGCTGACTCACACCGCCCAGCCATCAGTACGCTTGCCAGATCCATAGAAAGATTAAGGCAGTTCTATAGTTTGCCGTTACGCAGTGCAGACAGATCGCAACTTGATATACCTGAAACTACACCACGTAGATCAGAGAGAATCACAAAAGGGAAGTTACCCATTAGATATCAGCAGTGATTATAACGAATTCATGTGAATATTGTAAAAAGTCTATATATATATATGTGTTTTTCCCTATTATGTCTTCGTTTAACAATGGACTCAGAGGCTGAGGACTGAGCCAGCCCAAAAACTGTATCCTGTAAATAGTTGCACTTTGTGCCTTTTTAATGGTTTCACATGAAACCTTGACTTACCTCTGAACCAAAAACCCGTGTGGTGTGGCACTGAGTGAGGTCTGCATTGGATGTCCTGCAGCCCACCCAGGACCCACGTTGAAGGTTTGGTGCGGGTCCTTCACAAGTATCTTGTATATTTATTGAATGCTATTTAATATTTGTATTTTTCTATAATGTTTGCAACGTTCAAGATATTCTCACCTCCCGGATGGGAAGAAGTTATTGTTTAATGTTTATTGCATAAACAAAATGTCTCTTTTGTATTTTACAGCCCGGGAGTGCTGTCTTTTACCATGGGGGAATGTGTAGCCCTGGTACACAATACCAGGAGGATGAGTGGAGAGGTAACAGTTAAGGTCTCTTCATGACATCATGTACACTTCTGACACACCCAGCAGGGGTGTGGAAGGGAGTGATTTTCTAGTCAGTCAGTTTCCTGTCCTTGGACAGAGTAGACGTGTCCAGTTTGAGCCTGTCATCAGTTCAGAACGTGGAGGCTGGTACAGGTGGTCTAAGTCACCTTAGTCTAGTCAGAGCTGTGCCCCACTGGAAGAAAGACTGAGCTAACTATTAAGAGTCGAGCAAATCGAAGGGCAAAGTGGAAGGAAGATTATTGGAAAAGTGCGTTTGGCTTGGAAGAGTCCTGCACATTGCTACCGGTTACTGGGGACCGAAGGATCACTATTAGCTACAAGCATAGTGAAGAGAAAACCAGAGATTTACCGGACCCTAGGTCGCGGCAAACAAGCCCCTTATAGTCAGTACGTAACTGGGGTCAGGGGAAGTGAAGACTTTGAGTCTCTGCAGGACAAAATAAGAATTCAGCTCCCTCACAGAAAGGCTCCACCACAAACCTGACTGGGAAGTACAGCTTTGGATTAGCTGTAGTTATTGAGAGAACTACGCTGCAAGCTGGTTGTACTCATCATTGTGTTGAAGTAAAGGAGGCCCCTAACTTGCTTAGCTGTTGCCTCAAAGCTCATCCTCCATCAACCCCATCAGCCTCCTGGGACCTGCTTGAACATCTTACAAGTAAAGGTATGGAAAGACGCTGACCGTGTGAGACTGAGTTATTATTGCATGCCTGCACAATCCCTACCTAACTACCGACCTGAGGGAAGAGTCCCACCTGTAGGGGACCCGACATCTAGCTGCCTCACCATCCCCTCAGAGATCTACAGCAGCGCTGGTACATATTACCAGAATACTACAGGTGGCGTCACGAACTGTATATAAACCTATCCCCTGTAAATATATCCCCAACATACGCCAGACCGCCAGGGCCACAGACCGAGCCACAGCTACCTGTGACAATCCCCATAGACTTCTACGGGCTCGGCTCTGAGTACCCCATTGCCCTGGTAACCCACAATTGTGGTGGCGGGTCGACACATACGCATGGTCTCAGAGATCCATCTTTCTTCTTTACAAAGAAGATGGGTGCACCTGCAGGAGATGAAGAGGGGCGTATGAAGCCCTTGGCTAGATTTTCATCTATGTAATCCTTTAAAGCCTTTAGCTCGGGCCCCGCCAGGGGGTAGATCTTACCAAAAGGTATCTCTGCTCCAGGCAATAATTCAATTGGACAATCATATGGACGGTGAGGAGGAAGCTGGTCAGCGTTCTTCTTGTCACATAAATCTACATAGTCCTGGTATACAGCTGGTAGTTCAGGGACTGACATGATTCCTTTAGGAACAGAGCAAGCTGAAACTTTTGGACTCATCTGTTTCTCTGGAAAGTGTAATTCCTTGGTCTCCCAGTTAATGGTAGGATTCTGAGCCTGCAGCCATGGTAGCCCTAGAATAATGGGAAAGTGGGGAGAAGAGATAAGCATAAAGGACAGTTTCTCTTGATGATCTTTACCCATAAGAACCCTCAAAGGCTCTGTTTCCTGATCCACTGGTCCAGAGGTCAGCAGGGAGCCATCCACAGTTTCCATCTGTACTGGAGTAGCCTTCTTCACTGAATGTATTCCCTGTTTCAGAGCAAAGGAGACATCCATAAAATTTCCACTTGCCCCTGAGTCGATCATAGCAGAGCTAGACACCCAAGCTGAGTCAACCCAGAGTTTGATGGAAAGAAAGCAATGAGAATTGTTTTTCTTACAACTCAGCTGGGACACCGCTGAGGAAACTTGAAAAATGGCAGCGTTTACACAGTCAACGTCCTCAGAGGTAACGGAGTTTAAGTCCGAGAAATCAAGATCTGTTGCTGCAGATCTCTCTGGAGCCTGAGGCTCGGACCTGACAGATCCCCTCTCGCAACACTCACAATGAATGAGTGCTGCAGTAGTCTTACGAGAACGGCTGGGGCAGTTTATAATGAAGTGCCCTGACTTACCACAATAGAAACATAGATTCTCCTTAAAACGATGTTCCTTGCGTGCATCACTAACCCGTCGTTGTAAAGAGTCTACCTGCATGGGTTCAGGTTCAGGTTCCCGTGTAATCCTACTCAAAGGTTCCTTAGCTGGAGAGGAAGGTAGGAAAAGGTTAGTACGATTGCTTTCGAACCATCTCTCTTGCCTGCGTTCAGTCAGACGAGTATCAATACGGATGCAGTAGTTAATAAAGTCACCTAACGCAGTGGGAGGGTCGGCACGAGCAAGTTCATCCTTAATCAGTGGAGATAACCCCTTTCGAAAAATAGATTTTTTGGCGGAACTGTCCCAGGTGGTATCAAGGGCCCATCTCCTGAAATCCAAGGCATATTCAGCTACCGAGTGCTTACCTTGGCGCAAAGCTAACATGGCTGCTTCAGCTGTTGCACCTCGATTGGGGTCATCAAACACCTGCCCCATGGCTGAAATAAAATCATCAAGGTGATTCAAACAATCATCCTCAGTCTCAATCAGAGGGTTTGCCCACATTAAAGCCTTGTTGGTAAGCAACATAATTATAGTAAGCACCTTAGATCGTTCAGTGGGAAATTGTGAAGCATGTGCAGAAAAAAAAAGATTGCATTGATTAATAAATCCCTGAATTTCTCACGTTCACCGCCAAAACGAAAAGGGGGCAACTTGGGAATCCCAGCACTCGGGGCTACGGCAGGAGCCTGGACTCGCCCCTCTAGAACCTCAATCCTGGCTCGCAAATCCTGGGTAGTCTGTCCAACCACTTGCAAATTGTGATTATTGAGGTCCTGTAGATTTGTAAAACGGGTCTTTATATTCTGCAAATCTGCAAGGATATTATCAGTCACTCCGCAAAGTTCCTTTATGCGGGCCTCCATTTTCCAGATCTTTTAAGACAGGATTACTGGAAGAAGAGGAGAGAAAAAAAAACAATAGTGTTCACCTGTGGCAACACTGCAGAGAAAAAAAAAAATTAAGGGAACTGCTCACCTGGAATGGTTGTGAGAAGTCACAACCACTATCATCACAGAAAGTTTCAACCAGACATCTGATATCCAGAGTTACAGCAGACAAAAAAGAGAAAAGAAAGGAAAAAAAAAAAAAACAATAGTGTTTACCTGTGGTAACACTGCAAAAAGAAAAAACTTAAGGGAATTGCTCACCTGGAATGGTTGTGAGAAGTCACAACCACTGTCATCACAGAAAGTACAACCGGACGTCTGATATCCACAGTACAGCAGACACAGCCTTCCAGACCCAGCAGACACTAACGTTTTGGCTTCAGAATCTTGTAATGTATGTAGTACAGTTCATATAGCGTCTTGTGCTTGGGTGCGATGAAAACACAGGAGTCACAGGTTTGATATAGAAAAGTCCTGTATTACTTCATACAAGTTGGCAGAAATAGTCACACAGTTTGCAGACACAGAAACAGGAGACACAGCAGGCCAGAGTAATCTAAGCTCAGCAATCACTCTCCACAACAGGTTCAGGATCTTCTTCTCTGTTACCGTAAGTCCATGCAAACGTGGGTCTTTCAAAGAGCAGGGTTCAGAGTCCACAAGTGCTTCAGAGTTCCTCAGTAGGAATAGCTGGAGTACAAGGTCCAAGGCTTACAGGAGTCAAGTCACAGGTTCACTGCAGGCTAGATTCTGAAGCACTGATTGCTCAGCTGTGGCTGCTTAAGAAGCAAAAGGAGAGAATCAGGGCGGGAACATGCAAGCTGGAAACTCCATTTTGACTGAGGGCAAGATAGCTGCAGCAAGACAGAAAGTAAAATGGCTGACGAACAAACTGAGTTTCAGGAATATATACATAGAACCTTACACCGTGTGTGTACGGAGTGGAGCAGAGCCATGTGTGTACGGGGTGTTTGGAGTGGAGCCGCGTGTGTACGGAGCGGAACCGCATGTGTATGAGGTGTATGGTCCAAAGCCGCATGTGTACAAGGTTTACAGAGTGGAGCCATGTGTTTACAAGGTGTACTACTTATACAGAACGTTAACAAATATAAAAATCAATGTTTCAAACATATTCCTATTTAAGGGTCTGTGCACACGTTGTGGAATTGCCGTGGAAATTTCAGCGGCAATCCCGCACCTCCCTGCAGCGGGAAATACGCATATTATAGGTATGTGTATTCCCGCCAGAAACTAACGTTTTCCAAGCGATCTGTAGCATCACTTGGAAAACTGATTGACATGTTGCTCACACGAGTCACACATAGTGTTTGACAAGTGTGAGCAACTTTTTACTATTGATGCCGCCTATGCCGCATCAATAGCAAAAAGATCTAATGTTAAAAATAATTAAAAAAATAATAAATTGTGCTATTCTCACCTTCCGGTGGCCCCAGCAGCTTTCCTGCCTCACAGCGACGCTCCCGGCCAATCCCGTTCCCAGGCGTCCTTTGCGACAATGACCCCAGATGACGGAAAGTGAGAATATCATTATTTTTTATTTTAATTATTATTTTAACAAGGATATGGTACACAGGGCAGAGTCTCCTTTCCTCCAGACCCTGGGTACCATCCGCACATGAACCGCTTACTTTGCACATGATGGACATAGCCACATGCGGAAAGTAAGCGGTTCAATGCATTCCTATGGCGGCGGAATCGCCGCGATTCCGCAAAAAAGAATGAGCATGCTACGGATTCTTCCGCGATGCGATTCCACCGTGGAAAAACACGCAGCATGTGCACAGCACTGCGGAATCCCATAGGCTATAATGAGTTGTGTTGTGTAAGCGTTTCCGCCACGAAAAAAACGCGGCAAAAACGCTAAGAATCCGCAACGTGTGCACAGGCAGTTCCGCAGCGTTTTGAGACCTGCTCTAAATAAGAATCCGCAGGTCTAAAAACGCAGGGGAAATCCGCACAAAAACCGCGGCAAATCCGCAGGTAAAACGCAGGTCATTTTACCTGTGGATTTAGCAAAATCTGTGCGGAAAATTCCACAGCAGATTCTGCAATGTCTGCACATACCCTAAAAGTGTATGTATTTCACATGTGCGTCACGTTAGGCTAGCAAGAGTAAACCTGATTTATTTGTACTGATTTTACAATGGGGGGGCGCCGTTTTGCAGTTCGCCTCAGGCAGCAGAAAGGCTAGGTTCCCCCTGGGCACCGGAGAGCTGATCAGCTGGAGCGATCCAAGAAGCCGGGATCTCTCTGCAGCTTATTCAGTACGCGCTATAGCTTGCCGAATAAGCCCTGACCCGATCAAATTCGCTCATCTCTAGTCTTGATGAGGGACATATTGGATTAAAAACACTACTGTCATCAATTCAAAAGGAGGCTTCAACAAAAGTATTAGTGTAAGGGTAGGTAGATTTATGAAACCATATCATTTTAGTTCATTTTTCTAATTACATCTGAAAATATTTCAGATTGTTTCTCAATGGATTCCTACAGTCTATGAGCAACATTAAAGGTGGAAGAATGTGTGAAAGGATTCTTTTGTTTTTTTTTTACATGCCAAAAATGTGGCGTTTTAATAGGGGAGTGTACACTTAATATCCAATCTAACTTTGCCCTATAGGTAATAATGATTTTTTTCTGCTCTAATTTCTTAATGATGTTGGTTTTTCTTGTGTTGTAAATAATTCTTTGCTGTAATATTTTTGTACTTTTTATTTAGGGTCATATTACTTTAAATCCCATGGAACAGCGATGGGATCAGACATGACCCCTCGTCTAAGCACGTGTGACAATATTCTGTTTTGCTCTATACTTTTTTTCTCAATTTTTTTTTGTTTGTTTTTTTCACCACAGGATTGTAGATATTTTGAGCCCAATGTTTGGAATTTTGAGCTCTTATAGTGAGGATTATGTGAGCCCAGTATAGTAGCATGAATAGCATGTGCTATGGGAAGCATAACTCTGTGATACAGATGTATTATAAGTAAGTGTTCTCCCTATAGTCATGACCTGGCCATTGCTTTGGGGCTTCATTACTATACCACTGTACTGATGAAACTTTTAATGGTTGAACCTCTATATAATACAGTATGAATCACGTAACTAAGACAGGGGGCGTCGCTGAGCATGTCAGATGGAAGAGAATGTTTGGAGGCAAGTTATCCTTTTGCTTCTATCTGAACACTTTGTGGGCTAGGTACTACTCTACAGCCGCTGTCAGTGATACTCTAGGAGTTGGGCATGAACTAATGCCAGAAGGAAGATCCTGGGGGAAATATAGACACTTTGTAGAAGTGATCTCAAAGTATTAGACCTTCTATGCAATGTATCTTCCGTGGTCTCATGACGTGATACTCTGTCTCCATTGGTGGATTGCTGCTTGTGTTCCATTACTGGGGCGATTGTAGGAAGAGGACATCAATTAGTCACTAACGAGCGGGCATTCAGAAGAAGCGACGACGTTCCTCGTTAGTTTGGGAACCGTTCCACGTTACTGACGTCTCTGTATCTCCCGAATGAATCGCTCATTGTTATAAATGTTTATCCTGATAATTGCAGTTCGTAATTGGAAGAATCAAAATGTCAGGAAAAGAGTAACAATGTATCAGTGAAGTCGTGTTCACATGTGTATCTGGGACACATGACTGTGCATGGAGTGGGCACCTCCTTGTATATGAGGGATCGGGTCAGAAATGTGCTCCCCATCGCTCTTCATTCTGGCTGTGAAATGGGAATCCCGAGAAAGTGCCCTTCCGTGACATCTACAATGCGTTCCAAATCTTTACGCATGTTGCATTTAGGTGTCATAATTAGTGTTGAGCATTCCGATACAGCAAGTATCGGGTCTCGGCCGATATTCGCTGTATCGGAATTCCGATACTGAGTTCCGATACTTTTGCTATACCGTATACCGGAATCGGAAGTTCCCATAATGCTATGAGAGGCAGTGTGCTTTTATTCAGCCAATGAGGAATCCTAGGAAGTGTGGGCACATCCTGTAATGCTGCGGTCATGTTAACTAATGGCATGGCTGTGATTGGCTGCTGAAATGATGTCAGAATGCACTATAAAAGGCGCCGCCGCCATTTTGGTTTCACTCTGCTGTGAATTCAGTAAGGGACAGAACGCTGCTCTTCTGACTCTGAGGGACAGTTAGAGATTGCGATTTTGTGAATTGTTCTGTAGGCAGGCTATTTTACAAACCGCTGTGTAAAGCTTCATTTTGCCTTGCAGTGTTGTTTTCACAGCTCTCTGCAAGGTCTGTGTGTGAGTGCAGGTGATGCTGCAGTTTGCTCTGCATCCACCGCTGTTTGTAGTCAGCTGCACGTGTCACTCACTGCCTCATCCTTTTATTTTTTTTGTAATTGCTGCTGCTCCATTCAATTTAAATTAACTCTCATCTATTAGTGTGACGCGCTTCCATCCGTATCAATACCTTGGTTGCAAACACTATAGAAGTTCATAGCGGAGCCTTTCAGAGCTAGTGAACAGTTGTCTGCAGTGTTCACGGCTGTCTGGGAGGTCTCTTTGTGAGTGCAGCTCACGCTGAAGTTAGTTCTTCAACCACTGCGGGTTGTAGTCTGCTAAGCGTGTGTCACTGCCTCATCCTTTGTTTTTTTTTGTAATTGGTGCTGCTCCATTCAATTTCAATTAACTCTAATCTATTAGTGTGACGCGCTTCCATCCGTATCCAATACCTTGGTTGCAAACACTATAGAAGTTCATAGCGGAGCCTTTCAGAGCTAGTGAACAGTTGTCTGCAGTGTTCACGGCTGTCTGGGAGGTCTCTTTGTGAGTGCAGCTCACGCTGAAGTTAGTTCTGCATCCACTGCTGGTTGTAGTCTGCTAAGCGTGTGTCACTGCCTCATCCTTTTTTTTGTAATTGGTGCTGCTCCATTCAATTTCAATTAACTCTCATCTATTAGTGTGACGCGCTTCCATCCGTATCCAATAGATTGGTTGCAAACACAATAGAAGTACATAAAGGAGACTTTTGGCTGGTTTGCGGCCTGCAGGACCAGACAGATTAGTATTACCCTATTTTTTGTAGCCTTATCTATTGCATTCTAGATTTCTGCATTGTAATAGCTACAAAAATTTTGTGAGTGATACTATCGATTGTACATCGTTTTTGGTCTCAATCTCAGCCTTTGTTTTTTGGGGGAAAAACAGGGAAAAGTGAATAAAGTTCACCAAACACTACACTTAACACTTGTTAGGCCACATTAGCTGATATTAAAGTGTAGTCCACACTTAATAAACTTAGTGTTTCTTATACCTGTTAGCAGCTGTTCAGGAATAAGCACACTTAGGCCTTAGTACTTTTCTGCCTATCTTTATCAATCTACAAAGATGAAGAAGGCAGGGAGTAAGGCATGTGGTCGTGAGCGTGGAGTTTCAGCAGGGAGAGGACGTGGGGATTCTGTGCCTGCTGCGGCCACCAGTGACACAGCATCCCCCAGTTTTCCCCGTGAGCGATCCTTTATGCGCAGTTTTGTAGGAGCTCGCCGTACCCCCTGCTGCGGGAAGAACAAATTGAAGCCGTTGTCGGTTGGATGGCAGCTAACGCATCGACTTCAATTGCTTCCACCTCCTCTCAGGACCAAAGCACTGAAGAGCAGCCATCTGTCTCTTCACCACCTGCCAAATTGCCCAGGCAGTCAGAGAGCTCTGTACAGGAGCCAGCTCAGTCTCTACTTCTGTTCTCTGAATCTGTTGGCTTGGAAAGAGGGGCCCAGCCAAGCAGCATTCTAGAATGTGAAGAAGAGGGAGTATGCAGTGATGCGCAGCTGCTTTGTCTCTCTAAATCTGAAGAGGCGGATGAGCCAGTGCCGATGGTCAGCACACCGCAGAACGCATCTGATGATGATGAGACTCAGGTGCCAGTTTCTGTTGTGCATGGTGCTGGCCAGACAACCCAACAGCAGCAGGTGTTGGAAGAGGGTAATGGAGATGATGAGGTCCTTGACCATCATGGCGTGAGGAACAGGAAGGTGGTGGGAGCAGCTCTGAGGAAGAGATTGCCTCAACGGTCCAAACAGGAGGGAGAGGTAGGCTGCAGACTCGGTTGCCTGTAGCCTCCACTTTGGCACCCGTTCGGAGCAGTTCTCTTCCAAAAGCCAAAACGGGCGCTCCCAGGACTTGCAGTGCGTGGTCCTTTTTTGACACAGTTGCAGATGACATTTGCTATGTCAAATGCAAGCTGTGTAATCAAAAAGTCAAAGAGGTAAAAGTGCCAGCAACCTCAATACCACAAATATGTGGAAACATGTGCGGACCAAGCACGTGGTGGAGTTACAAAGACACACTGGAGACGTAGGCCAACCTATAGCACCACCTACATCTTCAGCTCGTGTTGGAGCCTCTTCCTCCAGCTCACACACAGCTGGTTCGGCTTCCTCACAGGATCGCCCTGGAAGAACCTCTGTCACTGGTGTACAGAGACCCAGTGTAATTCCACCCACAGCACCAAGTTCCCTGTCATCCTCACACTCCCAGGCCACTGTACAGCCATCGGTAGCACAGGCATGGGAGAAAAGACGGCCCTACTCGGCAAACCATCCCCGAGCACAGGCTCTGAATACTGGCATTGCAAAACTCCTGTCCCTTGAAATGCTGTCATTCAGGCTGGTGGAGACTGACAGTTTCCGTAACTTAATGGCATTGGCAGTCCCACAGTACAACGTGCCCAGCCGCTTTTATTTCAGCAGGCATGCCGTCCCTGCCCTGCAAAAGCATGTGGAGGGAAAAATTAAACATGCGCTACTAAACGCCGTCAGTAGCAAGGTCCACCTGACCACCGATGCGTGGACCAGTACCCATGGCCAGGGACGATACCTTTCCCTCACTGCCCATTGGGTCAATGTTGTGGAGCCGGGTACAGATCTTGCGAGTGGCACTGTACGTGTTCTGCCAACTCCAAGGATTGCAGGAATCCAGTCTGTACACATTGACTCCTCCTCCTACTCCAGTTCCTCCGAATCATCGCTGCAGGAGCCGTCACGGTCTACCTCAACATGGACCCGTGAACGCTTACCTGTTACGACCGATATGAGCACAGCCGTGGCCAAACGTCAACAGGCCGTCCTGAAATTAATTTCAATGGGGAATCGAAGCCACACAGCGCAGGAGCTCTGGAATGCCATCAAGCAGGAGAGCGACGTGTGGTTTGTGCCAGCGAATCTCCAGCCAGGCTTGGTAGTGTGTGACAATGGCCGAAATCTGGTGGCAGCTCTGGGCCTAGGCAACCTCACTCACATACCATGTCTGGCACATGTGCTCAACTTGGTCGTGCAGAGTTTTTTGAGGGACTATCCAGATCTTGATGCACTGCTGCACAAGGTCTGCCTAGAGTGCACTCACTTGCTGCGTTCCAGCATGGCCAGATCGCGCATTGCAGCTCTGCAACGCCGATTACGCCTTCCTGAACATCGCATCATATGTGACCTACCCACCAGGTGGAATTCCACGTTACATATGTTGGAGCGGTTGTGTGAGCAGCAGGCAGCAGTAATGGAGTACCAGCTGCATCAGGCGCAAACAGGTCGCACTTTGCGCTGTTCACACTTCACCACCACTGAGTGGGCCTCTATGAAGGACATCTGCCACGTTTTGCCGAGAGCACTGCTGCTAGTGCTTTACAAAGCAGCTCTGTGCGTCGAGGCAGTGGAGACAGCTCTGCAACAAGAGGGAGCACAAGCAGCGCCTCTGCACAGGGCAAGACCAGTATGGCCCAAATGTGGCGAAGTTTTGTGTCCCCGCCACAAATGTCTACACCATCACAGACGGCTCCAGTCAGCAGGAGGCAACATTTCCGTCAGATGATGACAGACTACATGTCTTGCCCTCTCATGTACTCCCAGACGGCTCTTCCCCCTTCAAGTTTTGGGTCTCTAAGCTGGATACATGGCCAGAGCTTAGCCAGTATGCATTGGAGGTGCTGGCTTGCCCTGCTGCTAGTGTATTATCGGAGCGCGTCTTTAGTGCAGCAGGTGGTGTACTAACAGACCGTCGCATGCGACTATCCTCCGATAATGTAGAACGGCTTACTTTTCTGAAAATAAACAAGGCATGGATCTCGCCTGAATTTGCCTGTCCGGTTTCAGATTAAATAATTTGTTGGCAATAGTATCCATGTCTCCTGTTGTGTTCATGTTTCTACCACCTGAACTGTACTCCCTGGGCTCCAGCTCTGCCAGTTGCTGCTCAGAAGTGCCGTGTGCACAGAGAAAAACACAAGCTCCTGTGTTAGTGGGGTTCAGTAACGCCAGCTGTTCCCCTGCTGTGTGTCCGGCAATAAGTCTCCTGCTCCCTCCACATGCACACAACATCAGATGTTACACTTGCTCCACATAGGGCTGAGCCTACACCCTGATTGATATGCTCCAAACAAGAAAAACGGAAGCTTTACTACCATAAAATGATGAATTGTCGTCCCAAATATGTAAAAATAGACATTTTAAATATAAGCGCATATATGCACATGGCGAGTACAAAATTCAACAAAAAAAGCCTACATATGGTATAGGGGTTGAAATGAATGCATACAAGTACATTTCATAATCCATTATTGCTGCTTAAGGAACGGTAAATACACCTGTAATATAGTGCAGACAATGGATGTAGGACTAGTCATCATCATCATTACTTATATATGTGACAGTAAAAAATACACTGATTGAGGACAACTCTTAGTTCACACCCCATATATTAAAGGTCCAGCATCTAATCCTGATAATAAGGCGCAATAATCATGCATAACCTAGAAAAAGTGCATCATGCATAGTGAAAATAGCAATGTATACCTGCAAGTGCAGGTGAAACAACGCCAACGGATAGAAAAGGTTTATGCTATCTAGGTATCACAGTGCATAGCGACTGGTGGCGAATGGCAATATAATACTGTACCTCAATAAAGGCTGCAGCACCCCTCACGCGCGTTTCGCTTGTAGCTTCTTCAAGAGGGGACGTGCGTGTATGGTTGCTCATAGGTGCATGTTTATAGAGGGAATCAGTCATGGCGGCTTTGTAGCGGCGCTACCGCTGATGAACGATGCGCAACGTCACTGCAAGTCAGCGTCATATGACGCACAGCCGCTCCCCTACCCGACGCGTCAGAGCAGGAAGGCAGTCTGGGCGGCAAAACAGACGCGCAAGCATACATGCACTTCCCCTCTTCAACAAGCTACAAGCGAAACGCACGTGAGGGGTGCTGCAGCCTTTATTGAGGTACAGTATTATATTGCCATTCGCCATCAGTGGCTATGCACTCTGACACATAGATAGCATAAACCTTTTCTATCCGTTGGCGTTGTTTCACCTGCACTTGCAGGCATACATAGCAATTTGCACTATGCACGATGCACTTTTTCTAGGTTATGCATGATTATTGCGCCATATTATCAAGATTACATGCTGGACCTTTAATATATGGGGTGTGAACTAAGAGTTGTCCTCAATGACTGTATTTTTTACTGTCACATATAACTTCTAGTGATGATGATGACTAGTCCTACATACATTGTCTGCATTATATTACAGGTGTAGATACCGTTCCTTAGGCAGCATTAATGGATTATGAAATGTACTTGTATGCATTCATTTCAACCCCTATACCCTATGTTGGCTTTTTTGGTTGCATTTGTTGTCGGCATGTGCATATATGCGATTATATTTTAAATGTCTATATTTAAATATTTTGGAATAAAATTCATCATTTTATGGTAGTAAAGCTTACGTTTCTCATGTTTGGAGTACATACATTTTGAAGTGCCACGGAACAAGGCAACTACTCTATATGTGATTTCTACACCTGATTGACCCTGGGCTCCAACACCGCCAGTTGCTGCTCAGAAGTGCTGTATGCAGAGAGAAAAACACTAGCTCCTGTGTTAGTGGGGTTCAGTAACGCGTGCTGATGCCCTGCTGTTGTGGAGCCCAGCTTCGCTCAGTTCCACAAATCCTAGAAGGGTGCATGAAGGATTGAACCACTAGAGGTCTCATTATGCATACACACACCTTCACCCCTCTCCTCAGTCCACCAGAGGGATTCTGATAGGAATATAAAAGAGGGTGAAGGCAGGAAGTCAGTTCAGTTGAGATGAGTTCAGAGCAGACAAGTGAGTTCTGAGTCTGTCTGCAGAGCAGAGTGGAGTTTGCAGTGAGAGACTCAATAGCTCAAGTTAGAGAGCTAGGAGCGTGCCGACACCCTGAGAGCGGCAGAAGAGGCAGCCCACCAACTGCCAATGTGTATAATCGTGTGAGGGCCCGAGTAGGCCGAAGGCAAGAGGGGAGTAGCAAAGGGGTAGATGAGCCCAACCAACTCACCCCAGCAAGTACATACCGGACGCCGGGTCCGAGCCTACAGGGATCTCCACGACCCAGTAGGAGACCATCAGAGTTCCTGGAGGACTACAAGTCCCAGGAGCACCACAGAGCTGATACATTACAGGGCCAGGATGACGGAGTTCAGGCAAGCAGGGTCCAGCAAGCAGGGACTGTGTACTTCAAGAGGAGGCCCAACCACAAGGTCAGCCAGGTGCAGGACAGAGATTAAGTTAGGCCCAGCTACATGCCGGCCAGAACTTCATTACAGAAAGGCAAGGAACAGGAGGCCATATACCTACTCAGTGGGAGAATCTGGATGTGCACCCTTCACCCTATCGTGCTCCGGGATGTACCTGCAACATCTTCAGTAAATGTACCAAAGTGACTTGTGTGTGTGTCCACCTTCTTGTCCCTACCCTGCCGGGTTTCGCTTCGTCCTGCATTCCTACACATCTATCTGCCCTGGAAGGACACAGCCTCACATGTAGGAGGCCTAACATCTGGCTGCGCAACCCCATCCCTTCCAGAGGATCTGCACAGCAGCGCTGGTCCCCCTGACCAGGTACTACAGGTGGCGTCACGACCAATTACATGAACATTCATTCCCCTGTAAACATTTCCCCTTTTTGGGTGAGCGCCCAGGACCACGGACCGAGCTGTGTTACCGTGACATTCCCCATAGAAGTTAATAGGCTCAGATCCGAGTTCCCCAACAGAGTTCAGGGTGGCTCATTTTTTTGGCGTCACGAACAGGATAGCGTGCCCTGCAGTAACGGAGTAACTTGTGCCCGTTGCCACCGGGTACTGTGTGCCTTACTAAAAGACTGTATATCGTATAGTGGTGAAGATTCCCGCCATTGCACGCCATTGCCGGCCATTTACAGCGTTATCGCGCGAAAACTAGGAGGCGTACCTGTAAAAGCGCGCTAAGTTCTGGACATGCCCCCACGCGCTGACGCGGCGGCAGGTCCTGGCAGGAAGCTCCAGTAAACGCTCTGACGTTGGAGCGCCGGCGACGCAGGTCCTGCAAGCAAGTGTGCCCTGCAGAGCTGCGGCCTACAGAAGAAGGAAGGCCACGTTTCACTAGGGGGGGCGCAGAAATGTCACAGAAGCAGGCCGACAGCGCGGCCCAGGCCGACAGCCCCAATAACTTACCAACGGGCGCTGCCGCGCAGGCTGGTACCGCTGGCCCCGATAGTACCGCTGACACTGCCATATATGCCTGGAGCAAAGTGGCTTCCCAGTACAGCGGCAAACCAGACACCCTGTCAGGGTTCAAGCGAAAAATATGCAGCATACTGGACATGTACTCAATGTCAGAGAAGCAGAAAGCTGCAGTGGTAGTGGGACAATTGACTGGTGCTGCAGAAAGAGAAGTAGAGACTTGGTCGGCTGCAGACCAGGAGTCAGTGCCTGCAATTTTTCTGAAGTTACAAACTACCTTTGAGGACCGCACCGAAACAGACCTCCGAATGAGGTTCTACCAATGCTCTCAGAAACCAGATGACAGCGTGTGGGATTATGCCTGCCATTTACAAGGGGCCCTGCGAGCTCTCAAACAGGCTAATCCCATGAGCGTCACCAATGAGAATAAAATGCTAAAGGAACAATTTGTACGGGGACTGAGGTCCCAAGCGGAAAGCAGGACTGTGCGTTGGTGGTCCTTGGATCATCCAGATGCTACCTTTGATGCCCTTAAGGACATGGCTATAAAGGGACTGCAACCCCTGGAAACAGCAAATACGGCAACCTAACGATACCAGGGTGAGGCTACTCCAACGCCTGCAGCATCCACCTTTTCCCCGCTGGTGGCTGAAGCCAAAGCGCAGGCAGCGCCCCCTACTGAGCTGGACTGTTTGAGCTCAGAAGTGCGCCAGCTGACCAAAAACCTGGCCACTGTAATGAGTGCCCTGCAACTACGGACGGAACCGGAGACAGAAGAAAAGATCCTGCTAGCCGACTGCCCTGAAGATGTCTCCTGGATGAACCGGAGGAGAAGGAGGACGTCGCCACTCCTAGGAAGGACCAGTGACCAGCATCATCCTCGCCGAGAGATCTTCTGCTACCGCTGCCAGAAGGAAGGTCACACCGCACGCCAGTGTCCTTTAAACGAGCAAACCCTGGGTCCGAGGGCAAGCACCCAGGAATAGACTCATCAGGCCCCTCAGACTGGCACCGCAGGTTTGTGGGAGGAAGACCATACCTGTCCATCATACTGGACGGCATCGCAATCCCTGCCCTGCTGGACACTGGATCACAGGTAACCATCATACCTGAAATCCTTTATAACAGGTTCTGGTCCATGGACAGTCTCCAACCCCCAAACCCTGACTTTGCAGTATACGCCTCTAACGGCCTCCCTCTTGACTTACTGGGGGCTAAAAACGTAGACGTAAAAGTGGGGAGAGTGGAGCTAAAGGATCAGGGACTTCTTGTAGTGAAGACTGTTAATGAGGAAAATGGGTTGACTGTGGTTTTAGGCACTAACGTTATTGGTAACTGTTTGGAGGAAGTTGTGTTTTTACTCCAACAGCTCGCCGATGTTGCCAGACCAAGGCAAAAGGGAGAGATCCGGAGGGAGATCTGAACCCTGATGTGCCAGCAGCAAGTGAAACTGACCGGTGGCGAAATTGGTAATGTTCGGGTAACAGACCCGAACCCCATTGTGATACCCCGATGAGTGAAATGCTTATTTGGTGTAGAGCAGCAATAGGTCTGAGAGGACAGAACTACCAAGCAGTAGTAGAGCCCCATTGTTCAGAACACAGACCTACACTCTCGACTGCTAGAGGGGTAGTGGAGGTACATAATGGGAGGGTGCCAGTGCGTCTTCTCAACTGGGGAGAGGATGAAGTCAAATTACCACGTTATGCCACTGTTGCTAAGTTACATGCTGCAGATAATAACTCCATTCATCCGACGGAGCCCTTAACCTCCCCACAACCAGTGGAGGATAACGGCCCGGCAACCAAGGAGGAAGATTGGTGTCAGCAGATCCATGTTGGGACAGACACCACTCCAGCTCACCAGAAACAGGGGGTACATCGAGTGGTACAGCAATATGCACAGGTATTCAGCAAACACCCACTCGACTTTGGGAAGATTAAGGGAGTGCAACACCATATCCCTACAGGCAACCATCCCCCCATTAAAGAGCGGTACAGGCCTATACCACAGCACACTACCAGAAAGCCAAGGAGATGTTGCGTGACATGAAGGAAGCAGGGGTGATAAGGGATAGTTGTAGTCCTGGGCAGCACCTCTAGTTCTAGTCAGGAAAAAGGATGGAAGCATGAGAATGTGTGTAGATTACAGACAAGTAAATCGCATTACACATAAAGATGCATACCCTTTACCACGCATTGAGGAATCTCTAGCTGCCCTAAAGTCTGCTAATTACTTTTCCACCCTTGACCTCACTAGTGGGTACTGGCAAGTAGCTGTGGCTGAGGAGGATCGGGAGAAGACAGCTTTCACCACCCCGATGGGACTCTGTGAGTTCGACAGAATGCCGTTTGGACTCAGCAGGGCCCCCGGAACGTTCCAGAGAGTGATGGAGAGCTGCCTGGGACACCTCAACTTCGAGACTGTGTTGCTGTACCTGGACGACGTAATTGTGTACTCCAAGACGTATGAAGACCACTTGAAGCACCTGGTGGAAGTATTTGAGTCGCTGTCCCGGTATGGGATGAAACTGAAGCCCTCAAAGTGCCATCTGCTCAAACAAAAGTTACAGTACTTGGGACACATTGTCAGCTCAGAGGGAGTGGCTCCAGATCCTGAGAAGATCACCGCCATTCAGAAGTGGCTGGAGCTGAAGAACCTCTAAGAGGTGCGTCAGTACCTGGGACTGACAGGATAGTACCGGAGGTTTGTAAAAGACTACACCAAGAAAGCAGTGCCTCTGCAAGACCTCCTGGTGGGACAGTCTCTCAAGAGCAGAAATTCCCTGTTCCACTGGGGTAAAGAACAGGCTGAAGCATTCAAAGAAATGAAGGAGATCCTGACAGGAGATGAGATCCTAGCCTACCCTGACTACAGCCAACCGTTCCTGCTGTATACTGATGCCAGCAATGAAGGACTGGGAGCTGTCCTCAGTCAGAAGCAAAATGGCCTAGAGAAAGTCATCGCCTATGCTAACAGGAAGCTCCGCCCGACCGAGCGAAACCCAGAGAACTATAGCAGCTTCAAGTTGGAGTTCCTAGCGCTGGTCTGGGCCATCAAGGAAAGGTTTAAGCATTACCTAGCCTCCAGCAAATACACGACCTACACTGACAATAACCCTTGACGCATCTTGAAACAGCCAAGCTGGGAGCCATGGAACAAAACTGGATGGCTCGACTGTCAAACTACCAATTCACAATCAAGTACCGGGCGGGCCGCAAGAACGCCAACGCTGATGCCCTGTCCAGGATGCCTCACGAGTCAGACACAGAAGAGGAAATGGATGACCTGGAGGAGATTGAACTACCTGCCTTTCACAGGAATGGGGTGATCCACGAGCAACGAGCCTTCAGGAGGCAGCGTGGGAAAACGTTGAATCCTCTACCTCACCACAACTGGAAGGAGATCCAGGACAGTGATCCAGTTGTCAGTCGTATCAAGGAGCTGATAACTCAAGAAGGTTCCTCCCTGGAGAAGGATGCGTCTCCACAAGCAAGGCAGCTGTGGAATGAGAGAAGCGGCTGTTCATCTACCGTGAGAAGCTGTGCCGGAGGTACGTCAATCCAAAAACCCATGAGATGGTATGGCAGATAGTAGTCCCCAGGACGGATATCCAGATGGTGTTGGAAGCCTACCACGATCAGGCGGGGCACTTTGGCTGGAAGAAGCTAGAGACCCTGTTGAAGTGTCGTTTCTACTGGTGGGAATGCGCAGCTCCATTGAGAAGTGGTGCAAAAACTGTGGACCCTGTGGCCTCAGAAGAAAAGACTACAGCAGCCAGAAGGCACCCCTGCAACCCATCAAGATGACTCGACCCTTGGAGATTGTGGCTCTGGACCATGTCAAGTTGTCACCCAGCCAGTCAGGATACTCCTATGCCCTGACCATGGTGGATCACTACTCCAGGTTCCTGGTGGTCGCCCCTGTCAAAGATCTGACGGCAGAAACAGCAGTAAAGACGTTCCAAGCGTATTTCTGCAGACCCCATGGATACCCTGAGCAGGTGCTAACTGACCAAGGCCCAGCCTTTGAGGCCAAATTATTCAAAGAGTTCTGCCATCTGTACGGATGTAAAAAGATAAGAACCACACCGTACCACCCACAAACCAATGGTCTCTGTGAAAAGATGAATCACATCGTCATTGACCTGCTGAAGTCCATACCACTTGAAGAGAGAAATCAGTGGCCAGACCTACTACCTGACCTGGTAAATCTGTACAATCACATACCTGTGATGTTCCACCAATTGCACCCCAGCTTATCTCATGCGGGCAAGACCAGGAAAGTTGCCCATGGATCTGGAGCTTGGTGCTGTAGAGCCCGAAGCAGATATGACCACCGAGGACTGGGATACGACCAGACAGGAACAGTACAGAAAAGTACAGGCCTGCGTTGAAGATAGTCTCAATCGGGTGAGAGACAAGCAAGAGATTCGCTACTAGTGTGCGCCAGCAGAACCCTTCACACCTGGTGAGGTCGTACTGAAAAGAAAGAGTAGGATGCACAAACTTGACGATCAGTGGGAAAGAGAGCACTACACTGTGTTGAATTCAAGGTTTGACAACAGGAAAACGTGTCTAATCAGTAGAGATGGAGGGAGAACGACTTCAACTGTATCCAGTGATCACCTGAAGTTGTGTCCAGATCTGTTAAAGCTCCAGGAAGAAGAGCCTTTTGTCACTCCGGAAGAACCTGAAGCAGCAGTCATACACACGGAATTAGGAGATTTTCCAGCAATTCTTTCCACAGCAAGAAGAACCTCTACAGCCAGTAGAACCTGTAAGTGCTGCAGAAGAATCCCAAGCAGAAGAATCCCAAGAAAGAGAATCCCAAGAAGAAGAATCCCAAGAAGAAACAGAGCCAGATGGTCCAGCTATTGATATACTTGCCAGTCCCGTAGAGAGGTTAAGGCAATTCTACAACTCACTTGCACGTAGAACAGACAGGGTAGTTGATACCTCACAGACCACTGCATGACGTAGATCAGTACGTAGTACCAGAGGACAAATCCCTGCTAGGTATAGAGATTAGTTGACTTCTTAACAGATGTAAATAGTTATCATTGGGTACTGTATATTATTGTATCATATTGTTATTTCTTTATGCCTTGACTTAGTTGCTTAATAATTTTGTCTTTTTCTCCTAATGACAATTCAAGTGAAATGGACACAGCTCAATTGTTTTCTATTACCCTTTGAGTAACCTTTCCAAAAGAGACTCAGACTTTTTGGTTACTCCTTTTTCTATTGCTTTTGCCATGTATATATTATATATAGTTATTTACCTGTTTGATGCAACGTTCAAGAGTCCTCACCTCCCATAAAGGGAAGCCTGTAGATTGTAATTGTTTAATGTTGTTATGTTTTTGTAAAATTGTACTTCAGCCCCGGAGTGCTGACCTGTACTAGGGGGGAATGTGGAGGCCAGCTTCGCTCAGTTCCACAAATCCTAGAAGGGTGCATGAAGGATTGAACCACTAGAGGTCTCACTATGCATACACACACCTTCACACCTCTCCTCAGTCCACCAGAGGGAGCCTGATAGGAATATAAAAGAGGGTGAAGGCAGGAAGTCAGTTCAGTTGAGTTGAGTTCAGAGCAGACAAGTGAGTTCTGAGTCTGTCTGCAGAGCAGAGTGGAGTTTGCAGTGAGAGACTCAATAGCTCAAGTTAGAGAGCTAGGAGCATGCCGACGCCCTGAGAGCGGCAGAAGAGGCAGCCCACTAACTGCCAATGTGTATAATCGTGTGAGTGCCCGAGTAGGCTGAAGGCAAGAGGGGAGTAGCAAAGGGGTAGATGAGCCCAACCAACTCACCCCAGCAAGTACATACCGGAGCCGGGTCCGAGCCTACTGGGATCTCCACAACCCAGTAGGAGACCACCGGAGTTCCTGGAGGACTACAAGTCCCAGGAGCACCACAGAGCTGATACGTTACAGGGCCAGGAGGACGGAGTTCAGGCAAGCAGGGCCCAGCAAGCAGGGACTGTGTACTTCAAGAGGAGGCCCAACCACAAGGTCAGCCAGGTTCAGGACAGAGATTAAGTTAGGCCCAGCTACATGCCGGCCAGAACTTCATTACAGAAAGGCAAGGAACAGGAGGCCATATACCTACTCAGTGGGAGAATCTGGATGTGCACCCTTCACCTTATCGTGCTCCGGGATGTACCTGCAACATCTTCAGTAAAGGTACCGAAGTGACTTGTGTGTGTGTGTCCACCTTCTTGTCCCTACCCTGCCGGGTTTCCCTTCGTCCTGCATTCCTACACATCTATCGGCCCTGGAAGGACACAGCCTCACCTGTAGGAGGCCTAACATCTAGGTGCGCAACCCCATCCCTTCCAGAGGATCTGCACAGCAGCGCTGGTCCCCTAACCAGATACTACAGGTGGCGTCACGAACAATTACACGAACATTCATTCCCCTGTAAACATTTCCCCTTTTTGGGTGAGCGCCCAGGGCCACGGACCGAGCTGTGTTACCGTGACATTTCCCATAGAAGTTAATAGGCTCAGATCCGAGTTCCCCAACAGAGTTCAGGGTGGCTCACTGTGTGTCCGGCAATAAGTCCTGCTCCCTCCAAATTCAAGTTACATCAGATAAAATACTTGCTCCAATTAGGCCTCAGCCTACACTCTGACTGACCCTGGGCTCCAACATCGCCAGTTGCTGCTCAGAAGTGCTGTATGCACAGAGAAAAACACTAGCTCCTGTGTTAGTGGGGTTCAGTAACGCCTGCTGATCCCCTGCTGTGTGTCCGGCAATAAGTCCTGCTCCCTCCAAATTCAAAACACATCAGATATAATACTTGCTCCAATTAGGCCTCAGCCTACACCCTGATTGACCCTGGGCTCCAACACCACCAGTTGCAGCTCAGAAGTGCTGTATGCACAGAGAAAAACACTAGCTCCTGTGTTAGTGGGGTTCAGTAACGCCTGCTGATCCCCTGCTGTGTGTCCGGCAATCTGTCCTGCTCCATCCAATTTCAAAACACATCAGATTTGAAACTTGCTCCAATTAGGCCTCAGCCTACACCCTGACTGACCCTGGGCTCCAACACCGCCAGTTGCTGCTCGGAAGTGCCGTCTGCACAGTCAACATATGCTCCTGTGTTATTGGGGTTCAGTAATGTCAGCTGATCCCCAGCTGTGTAGCCGGCAATGTCTCCTGCTCTGTCCACACTCACACAAGTACAGATTTTCAATTTGTTCCAATTAGGCCTCTGCCTCCACTCTGTTTCTACTCTCATCCCTGGGCTCCAACACTGCCAGTTGCTGCTCGGAAGTGCCGTCTGCACAGTCAACATATACTCCTGTGTTATTGGGGTTCAGTAATGTCAGCTGATCACCAGCTGTGTATCCGGCAAGTTTTCCTGCTCTGTCCACACTCACACAAGTACAGATTTTAAACTTGTTCCTCTGCCTCCACTCTGTTTCTACTCTCATCCCTGGGCTCCAACATCGCCAGTTGCTGCTCAGAAGTGTCTTTGGCACGGGTACTCCCTCCTGCCCAGCCAGGTTCCAGCATGCCAGCTGTTTTCCGGGTAGTGTCAATGTCACTTTGCCTCCAATACGTTGTCCTGTCATGTTGCGGTCGGGTTAACCGACTCTATGGTGCCTGCAGTTTAGGTGCTTCCTATGTGGGCTGCGGGATATGGAAGTAAAGGCTGTTTCCGTAGTGCCAATGGGACAAGCACCCCCTGTAGGACTGTGGGATTCGGTAACTGCGCCGGCTCGCGGCCTTGAAACTTTGGTTTTCATGGGTACCTTCTGATACCCATCCGGGTTCCAGTACCGTCAGCTGGTTCTCTGCAGTGTCTTTGGCTCGGGTACTCCCTTCTGTCCAGCCAGGTTACAGCACGCCAGCTGTTTCCGGGCAGTGTCAATGTCACTTTGCCTCCAATACTTTGTCCTGTCGTGTTGCGGTCGGTTTAGCCGACTCTATGGTGCCTGCAGTTTAGGTACTTCCTATGTGGGCTGTGGGATATGGAAGTAAAGGCTGTTTCCGTAGTGCCAATAGGACAAGCACCCCCGTAGGACTGTGGGATTCGGTAACTGCGGCCGGCTCGCGGCCTTGAAACTTTGGTTTTCATGGGTACCTTCTGATACCCATCCGGGTTCCAGTACCGTCAGCTGGTTCTCGGCAGTGTCTTTGGCACGGGTACTCCCTCCTGCCCAGCCAGGTTACAGCATGCCAGCTGTTTCCAGGCAGTGTCAACGTCACTTTGCCTCCAATACGTTGTCCTGTCGTGTTGCGGTCGGGTTAGCCGACTCTATGGTGCCTGCAGTTTAGGTGCTTCCTATGTGGGCTGTGGGATATGGAAGTAAAGGCTGTTTCCGTAGTGCCAATAGGACAAGCACCCCCTGTAGGACTGTGGGATTCAGTAACTGCGGCCTGCTCGCGGCCTTGCAATTTTGGTTTTCATGGGTACCTTCTGATACCCATCTGGGTTCCAATACCGTCAGCTCGTTCTCGACAGTGCCTTTGGCCTATGTGCCTCCATGTAGCGCCGGCATCGGCGTCCCTGCCCTCTGCCAGGCAGGGACGCTGTTCCCTCACCCTCTGCTCCAGGTCCGGCGTCCTCCTCCCGCTCTGCTGGCGGCGCGCGCTCCTTTCATGCCACTGTGCTTAGGGCGCGCGCGGTGCGCTGCCTCCCTCTTAAAGGGGCCACGCGCATCGTCCGAAGGAGTCCCCGGCCAATGGCCGGAGGACTTCACCTTATATAAGGCCCCTCCTCCAAAATGGAGGTGCCCGAGCAATGTTGTTGCACTGTTCGCTGCTCTGCTTCAGTCCTCGGGGTCCTTGCCGGGTGCCTGTCTGATTCCTGCCAGGTTGCTGTCTGTTACCTGCCTGCTAGCTCGCCTGGGAGAGCTCGTCTGTTACCTGCCTGCTGGCCTGCCTGGAGGCTCTGCCGTCACGTACCGTGATCTTCTGCTGTTCCGGTGACTCTCGCCCGCTCCCTGAGGAGCGCTCATCTGTTACCTGCTTGCTAGCACACCTGGGAGCGCTCATCTGTTGCCTGCCTGCTGGCCTGCCTGGAGGCTCTGCCGTCACTACCGTGATCTTCTGCTATTCCAGTGACTCTCGCCCGCTCACTTGGGAGCGCTCGTCTGTCACCTGCCTGCTGGCCTGCCTGGAGGCTCAGCCATCGCAGGTCGTGTCTACCTTCTTCCAGAGACTGCCCTGGTCACTTGCCGTGACCTCCTGCCCTCTCATCCAGAGACTGCCCCGGTCATTTGCCGTGACCTCCTGCCTACTCATCCAGAGACTGCCCCGGTCACTTGCCGTGACCTGCCTACTCGTCCGGGGACTGCCCCGGTCGCTTGCCGTGGCCTCCTGCCGCTCGTCCGGAGACTGCGCCGGTCACTTGCCGTGGCCACCTGCCCACTCGTCCGGAGGCTGCCTCGGTCGCTTGCCGCGGCTTCCTGCCCGTTCATCCGCGAGACTGTCCCGGTTGTCTGCTGTTGCTGCCTGCCCGTCCACCCTGGTCGCCACCCGCTCTCTTGCAGGGTCTGCCCCTTTGTATAGTGGCTCAGAGGTTCCGCCTCCCAGACCCGTTACAGTTTGCTCGGGCCATGGAACCCGGTGGCGCCCAAGTTCCCTCCATCTCGGACCTGTGTCATGAACTGTCCCGTCAGAAGTCCCAACAGGAGTCCATCCTGGGTCACCTGCGGAATGTCAATTCTCGCTTGGACACTCTGACAGCTCCACCAGCAACCACCGCTGGTGCCATGACTCGCAATCCGGCAGCCCCTCTGCTTCCCAATACCATGGGCTCCTGTCACGGACCCCGGCTCTCCGCACCTCCTCGCTTCGGAGGCGACCCTGCTCAGGCTCGGGGCTTCATTAATCAGTGCACTCTGCACTTTGAATCCTCTCCCACCAGTTTAACTCCGACCGGGCCAAAATTGCCTTCATCATGTCCCATCTCACTGGGGAGGCCCTGGCCTGGCTGAATCCTCTTTGGGAGAGAGGAGATCCTCTGGTGTCCGACCTGCCTGCCTTTCTCGCGGCTTTTCGGAAGGTCTTTGACGAACCCGGACGAAAGATCTCATCCGCATCATCTCTTCTACGCCTCCGTCAGGGAAATCTCACCGTGGGCCAATATGCCATACGGTTTCGTACCCTTGCATCGGAGCTGGCCTGGGACAACGACGCTCTGGTATCCGTTTTCTGGGAGGGTTTGTCCGGCCGTATTAAAGATGAACTCGCCGGTCGGGACATTCCTACCACTCTCGATGACCTTATAACTCTCGCCACCCGGATTGACCTACGGTTCCAGGAGCGGGCCAAAGAGGTCACCCGTGAGAGGAGGTTTCCACGTCTAGCTCCTACGTTTCAGAAACCCGTCACTCCCTCCGTTTCTCCCCAATTACACTCTCCTGAGCCTATGCAGGTCGACCAGACCAAGATGGTCAAAACCCGTCAGGACTTACGCCGTGCCGAGGGGAGTTGCTTCTACTGTGGCAGTAAGGAGCATCGGATTCGTACCTGTCCGGAGAGTCGGGAAACGCCTGTGTCTAGGTTCGCTCAGAGAGGTCGACCTAGACAAGGAGAAAGCCTCTCCATCTCTGCTGCTGTCAGTCTCAATTCTCTGTGGGGAGAATCGTTATTTGAACTAGCCCAACTTGACTCTGGAGCAGCCGGGAATCTTATGTCACAGTCCCTGGTAGAAAAATACCGCATTCCCACCAAACCTCTGGTTGTACCTTTATCAGTCGCTGCTGTGGACGGGGGTCTTTTACCACACCCCATCCAACTCATCACCGAACCCATAACTCTGCAAGTGGGAATGCTGCATTCTGAGAGCATCTCTTTTCATGTTCTGCCTGGACTCTCTCACGCCCTCTTACTAGGGCTACCTTGGCTCCAGAGACATGGACCGTGCTCGACTGGCAGACCGGAGAGGTTCTTCGCTGGGGACAGGATTGTCATAAGACGTGTTTGGTTCCTGTTCATCCTGTCTGTCCTTCTCCTACCCCAACTAATCTACCTGGACTTCCGATTCCTTATTGGTCATTTGCTGATGTCTTTAATAAAAAAGAGGCAGAGACATTACCTCCTCACAGACCATACGATTGTCCTATCGACCTGTTACCTGGTACTACGCCTCCCCGTGGGCGTATTTACCCATTATCCGCTGCTGAGACCCGGTCGATGTCCGAATATATCGAGGAGAATTTGGCCAGGGGATTCATCCGAAATCTACCTCCCCGCAGGAGCAGGCTTCTTTTTCGTAAAAAAGAAGGACGGCTCTCTCCGCCCCTGTATAGACTATAGAGGTCTTAACCAGATCACGGTGAAGAATAAGAACCCCCTTCCGCTCATTCCAGAATTATTTGATCGTTTGAGGGGGCTAGAATCTTCACCAAACTGGATCTCCGTGGGGCGTACAACCTGGTCCGTATCCGTCAAGGGGATGAATGGAAGACTGCATTTAACACCCGGGACGGCCACTATGAATATCTAGTGATGCCCTTTGGTCTCTGTAATGCTCCTGCCGTCTTTCAAGAGTTGGTCAATGACATCTTCCGGGACCTTCTCTACTCATGCGTAGTGGTGTACCTGGACGACATCTTGGTCTTCTCTCCGGATCTCCAGACTCACCGGAGGGACGTTTGTCAGGTTCTGCCGGGCTCAGGCAGAATCACCTCTTCGCTAAATTTGAGAAATGCCTCTTTGAGCAGACCTCGTTGCCGTTTTTGGGCTACGTTATTTCTCAGACCGGCCTACGAATGGATCCAGAGAAACTGTCGGCCATCGAGAAATGGCCCTGACCGGAGGGATTGAAGGCCATTCAGCGGTTCCTGGGCTTCGCCAACTACTACCGCCTCTTCATACCGCACTTCTCTTCCCGGACTGGCCCAATTTCCGCATTACCGTAAAGGTACTAACCCTAAAGAGTGGACGCCCGAAGCAGAGGAGGCCTTTCTTTCCTTAAAGCAGGCCTTCTCTTCCGCCCCGGTGCTGCATCGCCCGGACGGCAACAAGCAGTTCTTCATGGAGGTTGACGCTTCCTCCTCTGGAGCCGGAGCGGTACTTACTCAAAAATCATCTTCCGGGAGGATGGTAACTTGTGGCTTCTTCTCCAAACTCTTCTCCTCTTCTGAGCGCAATTATTCCATAGGAGACCGAGAGTTATTGGCCATCAAGCTGGCATTGGAGGAGTGGCGTTACTTACTCGAGGGGGCTCTTCATCCGGTAATTATTTACACTGACCACAAAAACTTGGCTTACCTCCAGCATGCCCAGAGACTTAACCCGCGCCAGGCCCGGTGGTCCTTGTTTTTTGCTCGTTTTGATTTTGTTCTACATTTTCGCCCGGCAGACAAGAACATCAAGGCGGACGCCTTGTCCCGATCCTTCCTGGTGTCGGATCTCGAAGAGGAACCTAAACATATCATCGATCCCGCCAGAGTAATGCAGGTGTCTCCCGTGAGTCTAAATCATCTCCCTCCCGGTAAGACGTTGTATCGGTACCCGATCGGGAGAGAATCCTACACTGGGGTTATTCGTCTAAATTAGCTGGCCACGCCGGTCAAAAAAAGACCCTCCAGCTAATTACTCGGCATTACTGGTGGCCTACCCTGCACAAGGACGTAATAGACTTTGTTTCTGCCTGTGCCTCATGTAGCCGCAACAAGGTTCCGAGACATCTGCCTGCCGGTCGCCTCCTTCCGCTTCCTGTACCCGCTGCTCCCTGGCAGCATATAGCCATGGACTTCATAACGGACCTCCCCGTTTCTGCCGGTTGTACGGTCATTTGGGTGGTCGTTGACCGCTTTTCCAAGATGGCTCACTTTATTCCCCTGCCAGGCCTCCCGTCTGCACCCAAGCTGGCTAAAGACTTTATCCGCCACATCTTCCGTCTTCATGGCCTGCCCCGCCATATCGTGTCGGATCGAGGGGTACAGTTCACCTCACGTTTCTGGAGAGCCACTTGTAAATTGCTAGACGTCACCTTGGACTTCTCCTCCGCCTACCACCCACAGTCCAATGGTCAAGTGGAGCGGGTCAATCAGATCCTGACCAGTTACCTCCGGCACTTCGTTAATGTCCACCATTCTGACTGGGTGGATCTCCTGCCATGGGCCGAATTTTCATACAACAATCACGAGAGCGAATCTTCCTCCAAATCCCCGTTTTTTGTAGTCTTCGGTCAGCATCCTCGGATCCCATTTCCCGTCTCCATCTCAGTGGACAATCCGGCTGCGGAATCTCTTGTTAACAAATTTTCCTCCATATGGGAGAGTACCCGGTCCGCACTCCTTCTGTCATCCGAGCGTATGAAAAGACATGCTGACAAAAAACGTCTGGATCCTCCGCAATTCCGTCCTGGGGATAAGGTCTGGCTCTCGTCCAAGTATGTCCGGCTCAAGATTCCTTCCTATAAGTTAGGGCCTCGATTCATCGGTCCTTTGGAGGTCATCAGTCAGATCAACCCAGTGGCCTATAAATTGAAACTTCCGGCCAACTTGCGGATCCCTAACTCCTTCCATGTATCTCTCCTCAAACCGGTGGTACTTAACTCTTTTTTCAAGTCTACAGGTACGCCTCCTGCTCCGGTTTCAGCTGAAAACGAATTTGAGGTAGAGAACATTTTGGCCACCAAAAGGGTAAGAAGGAAGACCTATTTTTTGGTGGATTGGAAGGGGTTTGGTCCTGAGGAGAGAACGTGGGAGCCTCGGGAGAACATCCATGCCCCTCTCATCCTAGCTAAATTTCTTTCTGGCCTAAAAAGGGGGGGCCTAAAGGGGGGGGTACTGTAGCGCCGGCGTCGGCGTCCCTGCCCTCTGCCAGGCAGGGATGCTGTTCCCCTCACCCCTCTGCTCCAGGTTCGGCGTCCTCCTCCCGCTCTGCTGGCGGCGCGCGCTCCTTTCCTGCCACTGTGCTTAGGGCGCGCGCGTGCGCTGCCCTCCCTCTTAAAGGGGCCGCGCGCGTCGTCCTTAGGAGTCCCCGGCCAATGGCCGGAGGACTTCACCTTATATAAGGCCCCTCCTCCAAAATGGAGGTGCCGAGCAATGTTGTTGCACTGTTCGCTGCTCTGCTTCAGTCCTCGGGGTCCTTGCCGGGTGCCTGTCTGATTCCTGCCAGGTTGCTGTCTGTTACATGCTGCTAGCTCGCCTGGGAGCGCTCGTCTGTTACCTGCCTGCTGGCCTGCCTGGAGGCTCTGCCGTCACGTACCGTGATCTTCTGCTGTTCCGGTGACTCTCGCCCGCTCGCCTGGGAGCGCTCATCTGTTACCTGCTTGCTAGCACACCTGGGAGCGCTCATCTGTTGCCTGCCTGCTGGCCTGCCTGGAGGCTCTGCCGTCACGTACCGTGATCTTCTGCTATTCCAGTGACTCTCGCCCGCTCACTTGGGAGCGCTCGTCTGTCACCTGCCTGCTGGCCTACCTGGAGGCTCAGCCATCGCAGGTCGTGTCTACCTTCTTCCAGAGACTGCCCCGGTCACTTGCCGTGACCTCCTGCCCTCTCATCCAGAGACTGCCCCGGTCATTTGCCGTGACCTCCTGCCTATTCATCCAGAGACTGCCCCGGTCACTTGCCGTGACCTCCTGCCTACTCGTCCGGGGACTGCCCCGGTCGCTTGCCGTGGCCTCCTGCCCGCTCGTCCGGAGACTGCCCCGGTCACTTGCCGTGGCCTCCTGCCCACTTGTCCGGAGGCTGCCTCGGTCGCTTGCCGCGGCTTCCTGCCCGTTCATCCGGAGACTGCCCCGGTTGTCTGCTGTTGCTGCCTGCCCGTCCACCCTGGTCGCCACCCGCTCTCTTGCAGGGTCCGCCCCTTTGTATAGTGGCTCAGAGGTTCCGCCTCCCAGACCCGTTACACTCCATCTCGGTATCCGAGTTCCAGCAACGTCTGCTGGTCCTTGGTAGTGCTTTCTAGCACAGGTACCTCCTGCTTAGTAACCGAGTTCCAGTACCGTCAGCTGGTCCTCAGTACTGCCATTGGCTCTGTTCCTTCTGCTGCCCCTCCGGGTTCCAGCACAGTCAGCTGGTCCTCGTTAGTTCCATTGGCTCTTGTACCTTATGCCACCCTTCCAGGGTTCCAGTACCGTCAGCTAGTTCTCAGCAGTGCCTTTGGCCTAGGTGCCTCCATCTCGGTATCCGAGTTCCAGCAACGTGTGCTGGTCCTTGGTAGTGCTTTCTAGCACAGGTACCTCCTGCTTAGTAACCGTGTTCCAGTACCGTCAGCTGGTCCTCGGTACTGCCATTGGCTCTGTTCCTTCTGCTGCCCCTCCGGGTTCCAGCACAGTCAGCTGGTCCTCGTTAGTTCCATTGGCTCTTGTACCTTATGCTATCCATCCGGGTTCCAGTACCGTCAGCTGGTTCTCGGCAGTGCCTTTGGCCTAGGTGCCTCCATCTCGGTATCCGAGTTCCAGCAATGTCTGCTGGTCCTTGGTAGTGCTTGCTAGCACAGGTACCTCCTGCTTAGTAACCGTGTCCCAGTACCGTTAGCTGGTCCTCGGTAGTGCCATTGGCTCTTGTTCCTTCTACTACCCATCCGGGTTCCAGGACAGTCAGCTGGTTCTTGGCAGTTACTCAGCCTTCTTGTACCTTCTGCTACATTTCCAAGTTGAAGATTTTTGAAATGGTTTTTGGTAATCACTCTGGATCTCCCTGACGACGACCCTGAAGACCACCCCGAAGAAGACGACGACCCCAAAGACGACGACCATGAAGACGACGAGCCTGAACACCACCCCAAAGAAACCAAAAAGATTACCCAGAAGAAGATGACCAAGAGGATAAAGAACATGAAGACAACCACCAAGATACAGAACAAGAGACAGAAG
Source organism: Oophaga sylvatica (assembly GCA_033576555.1). Classification (NCBI taxonomy): domain Eukaryota; kingdom Metazoa; phylum Chordata; class Amphibia; order Anura; family Dendrobatidae; genus Oophaga; species Oophaga sylvatica. Next base: position 32,659 of record JARQOD010005936.1, read on the forward strand.
ACCAAGAAGCAGAAGAACAAAAAGCAGAAGAACAAAAAGTAGAAGAACATTAAGCATAAGACAAAAAATCAGAGCAAAAGATATGCTCTAAATTATAAGCAGAAGAAGACTAAGCAGTGTATGGGGGTGAGTCCGTTCCTCCTCGTGGTGCCCCTGGAAAATGCCTGCTGCTGCAGGCTAAACTGAACACGGACAAATCCTGTTGTAAATCTTTTGTGACAGCAAGAACGGAAGGTGTAATCTTCAAACTTTTAGAGATAACAACTACAGGAATGCCTGTCACAAATAAGAATATGATGAAGAAGATGAATAGGAAGAAGATGAAGAAGTAGAATATGAAGAAGAATAATAGTTGAAGAAGAAGAATATGAAGAATGTAAAAAAAAAGAATAAGAGGAAGAAGGTGAAGAAGAAGAAGATAAATAAGGTGAAGAAGAAGTTGATGAAAAGATGCTGCTGCTGAGGATCATGAAGGAGAAAGTGTGGGAGAAGTAAAAAAGAAGGTGAAGAGCATGGAAGTAGTGAAACATACATATGTGCCAAAATAGAAAAAAGGTTAACAACATAGTCAATTTCTTTGTAACTCCGAACGTCTTAAAAAAAAAAATGTATTCCTGCTATTCCATTTGATTGGGCTAAACCTCTATGCCTTTAATGTCTCCTCCACCTCCCCAATACATTCTACATTATTCTTAGTTGTTTTCCTTCATGTAGAATTAACCTACAAGGAAAGAAAGGGTTTATTTTAATTCCATATTTCTGTCATATTGACTTGCATTGGTTTCCGGTATCGGAATCGGCGATATCCGATACTTTTTGAGTATCGGTCCGATCCAATCCGATCCGATATTTCCCCATATCGGAAAGTATCGCTCAACATTAATGACCACTTGACTCAAAGGCTCTCATAACAGCCGGGCTGATTGAGGCAATTTTGTGCAGTCTAAGCTTAGCTCGGTACAGCATACCTTGGGTCCTCTTAAGTAGGTCAATCGCCGCTTCTTCTGTGGGTAGAGATTTTAGTCCATCATCTACGTAGAAGTCTTTCTCTACAAAGTTTCTGGCGTCTGTTCCATATGCAGACTCTCCTTCTAGTGCCGTTCTCCCCAGGCCATAGGTTGCCACGGCGGACGAAGGACTGTTCCCGAATATGTGCACCCTCATGCGATACTCCACCATCTCTTTGCTGGGGTCGTTGTCCTTGTGCCACAGGAACCTGAGGAAAGTTCTGTGGTCCTCTCTGACTATGTCGGCGGTGATGGCAATGGGCTCTTTCTTGAACCTCATCAACACTCCTAGGTTGTTTGTCAGATTAGGACCCGTGAGGAGGACGTCATTGAGAGATATGCCTTGATATTTGGCGCTTGAATCAAAGACAACTCTAATTTGCTTAGGTTTTCGTTGGTGATATATTCTTCGAATGAGGGTAGGTACCAGCACTCCTCGTTTTCCTTTAAGAGAGGCGCTGGCTCCGCATGGTTGTTATGGAATATTTTGCCCATAAAGGTGACAATGTGCTCTTTCATCTCCGGTTTGTTGCTTAGTGTGCGCTGGAGAGAGTTGAATCTGGACAAGGCTTGTTCACGGTTGTTTGGGAACCTGACCCTGGTAGTCGGAAGGGTAGGGGAAAAACCAGTGATTAGTCTCATCCTTAAGGAACTCTTTGTCCATTATCCTGATGAATTCCTTGTCTTCAATTGACGGGGCCACTTTGTTGTCATCCTTAGTGGTACGAAACACTGATCTTCCCAAGTCATCTGCATAGGGAGAAGGGATGACATCAGGCAGCTGTACGGGATCTGGAGATTTCTCTTTCACCTCATAGTGATGAGGCATGGTTTGCAGAAAGTAGTGCATCCATCCCGGCGTACGTAAGTCTTAAAGGAATCGACTCCTATTCGGTCCAAGCATACGTTTCCTATGACTACCCACCACAAGTCGAGTCTCTGGGCATACTAGTGTACTGTTTATCGGCAGGTACTGCAGGTGTCTGCAGGTTAGTTTTCCTGACGCTTACACTGTTTCTCAAGTCCTTGCGTTTATGTGTGACGCTTTCATACCTTGATCATGGTGTTGCTGGAGCTGCAGTGTTAGACTCCAGGAAGTCTAGGCTAGGGTCATTCCTCATTTGGGCCTGTTTGTCAATGAACTTGCCGAACTGAGTGAACGGAGGAGAGGTGACATCATGTAACCTTTTGTACCTGGAGACGCACACTGCCCACTTCTCTTGCAGACTGTGTGGCAGCTTTGAATCGATTGGGTTCACCTCATGGGCAGTGTCCAAGCAGATCACTTAAGTCCAGAAGCTTGTGGGCTTCCTTAAGGTTGATCCTTGGAATGTTCTGCAGTCTCTTGAATAGGGACTTTTCTATGGCTTCAGCGCTGCCGTAGAAAAATATTTAGAGTTGAGAATCCTCAGTGGTTGATACCTTTTAATGGCTAACTGAAAAGATGGTATGCGCTGCCGTAGGTTCTTTCGAGTCTCTGCCAGGCAGCAGCCAGACCTGCTTCAGCTTGTCCCACATAGACGGTCCTAAGACTCTTGATACGGATTGTGGATTCTGGACCCAACCATTTGACCATGAGGTCGAGCTCCTGCTCCACGGATAGGTTGAGGTCAGCAATGGCGGCCTTGAAGGTTGCTTTCCAGGCTCTGTAGTTCTCTGCACGGTCGTCGAATTTCGAGAGACTGGTGTTGACTAGCTCTCTGCTCACCACGAACCTGGCAAACTCAGAGAAGTCTGATCTGTCACTCCTTGATACCGTATTAGCTTGTGGTGCCCCTCCGGCGTATAAGCTGTGTGGCGTGGAAGGGTGAATTGTTCCCTGTTAGAATGATGTTGCTGCAGGGTTGAGCTGTGGTTTAACCTCTGGAGATTCTGGTGACTGCTGCTTGAACTGGGGAGGTGGGCTGGAGTGCGCCTTGTGGGCATCTTGCGGTGATTGCTGCTCCTGAGGGGACACATTATGGCGTTGGTCTTGGGTCTCCTCGGATGCTGTGGTAACACTGGCACCGTAAGTTGGGCTGACTTGGACGTTTCCACAATGTTGGGTTGAACGTTGCTGGAGGTGTGCACTGCAGATATCTGTTTCTGCACGTAGTCGCTGGTACGAACAGTTGGGTCGTCTTCTTCCTGTCATGGTAGGCCAATCGGGTCGAGGTTTTGCTTCAATGCTTGCTCAAGTATTTTCACTTCGGCTAGCGAGATTTCTTCCTCCATTTCAGTTTGAAGAATCTTTGCCCGAGCCTCTGCTTTTTTGGCTTCTGCCTCTGCTTTTTTGGCTTCTACCTCTGCTTTCTTTTATGTAAAGGAACGTCTTAATTTGGATCACTCTGCGTTTAAACGGGCCTCTAGAATTCTGTCGCTGAGGGCTGAAGTTCTTGAGCCAGATGATTTGTACGACCGAGCAGAGTGTTTGGATGAGCCTGACCTGCACGATCTAGCTTCTCGCAGATGAGTGATACGGAGCTCCGCTTTATCTCTGGCATCTTACACGGCGGCGTTCCTTTCTCTGTCTATGGAATCTGCTTTGCTTAACTCTGATAAGGCTTCGTCAATATTAGAGTCTTTTAGGAAGGCGGCGCACCTTGCGGACAGTCTCTTGATGGTCGTGTCTAGCCATCTTATAGTGTCCTGTAAACTCACTGCATCATCTTTGTGGCACTGGACGCTTGACATGAGGGAGGCGACTCGTTCCCATAGGTCATCCAGGTTGTCATTGAACTCATCCCTTGTGGAATGGTAGGTCTCGAGAGCCTTTAGCGTTGGCTTGAGGGAGCATACTGGGCGTGCGTCTGAAGCTGTTGTGGGAGCGGGCTCTTCTTCCCGCGTTTCATGATGATCAGGGTTGGTCTGCGCCTTCAGTACTTCGGAGCTGAGGAGCTGATCGGGATGTTCATCGGCCATTTTGTGGTATTATATACAGAGTCTCTATGCACAATGCGGTCTGAGGTGACACTGCAGGATTTCTAGCAAAGCTGGGCTGCTGTAAATGAGCAGGAAGGGCGCGGGCACGTGGATAGGAATATAGGGTGATTCTGTCCGGACTTCAAGGCAGTTTTCGACTGTTCTGTCCCCGTAAGAGGCGAATGCAGATGTGGTTGATTAATAGAGGCTGGGAGAGTTTTCCTACCTTCGTTTCCTCAATGCAGAGCAGACAGGACCGATGATGTTCAGCGTCCGGAGAGATGATGCATACCAGGGATTGTGCAATCCAGACTTGTTTATTTGGAAATCTGGTCATGCAGCGTATGATCGGTGATACAGTAACTTCTCCAGGAATGCAGATGTACAACAAGTGTAACAGCAAGAGTGTGACTAGTTGAATACAGTACAGCAAAATGTGTGATAGAGAACAGCAAAGAGAGTGTGGTCGAAAACTGATGCCTTTCTCAGCTCGGTTCAAGGGTGTCTCTCCCACTGAAAGTTAAGCTAAAATGACATGGCTGCTAGGAGGAAAACGTGACCCCTGAACTGGAAGTGGAAGGCACACCCATAAGAATTAATCACAGGCTGCTATACAGAAAAAAGCCATTAGGTGGCAGCAGAGCAACATGTAGGAATGGTACTATGCATAACATCAAAATACATCTCATAGAAACTGCAAGGCATAACTTAAATGGAACAGTACAGGATCCTCTGTGCTCCGGACTCCAGCCTTTAGCTATATATACATATATATATACTGCTCAAAAAAATAAAGGGAACACTCAAATAACACATCCTAGATCTGAATGAATGAAATATTCTCATTGAATACTTTGTTCTGTACAAAGTTGAATGAGCTGTCAACAAAATCACACAAAAATGATCAATGAAAATCAAATTTATTAACCAATGGAGGTCTGGATTTGGAGTCACCCAGAAATCTAAAGTGGAATGTAATGTCCTTAAGCAAGTCAAAATGATGCTCAGTAGTGTGTGTGGCCTCCACGAGCCTGTATTACCTCCCTGTGCCTGTATGACCTCCCTATGCCTGGGCATGCTCTTGATGAGGCGGCGGATGGTCTCCTGAGGGATCTCCTCCCAGACCTGGACTGAAGCACCCGCCAACTCCTGGACAGTCTGTTGGTGGATGGAGCGAGACATGATGTCCCAGATGTGCTCAATCAGATTCAGGTCTGGGGAAAGGGTGGGCCAGTCCATAGCTTCAATGCCTTCATCTTGCAGGAATTGCTGACACTCCAGCCACATGAGGAGGAACCCAGGGCCAACCGCACCAGCATGTGGTCTCACAAGGGGTCTGAGGATCTCATCTCGGCACCTAATGGCAGTCAGGCTACCTCTGGTGAGCATATGGAGGGCTGTGCGGCCCTCCAAAGAAATGCAACCCCACACCATTACTGACACACTGCCAAACCGGTCATGCTGAAAGATGTTGCAGGCAGATCGCTCGACACGGCGTCTCCAGACTCTGTCATGTCTGTCATATGTGCTCAGTGTGACCATGCTGTCATCTGTGAAGAGCACAGGGCGCCAGTGGTGAATTTGCCAATCCTGGTGTTCTGTGGCAAATGGCAAGCGTCCTGCTCTGTGTTGGGCTGTGAGCACAACCCCCATGTGTGGACGTCGGGCCCTCAGACCATCCTCATGGAGACGGTTTCTAACCGTTTGTGCAGACACATGCACATTTGTGGCCTACTGGAGGTCATTTTGCAGGGCTCTGGCAGTGCTCTGTTGTGAACACCTTTGATCTGGCTTCTGAGTTTGGGCTCCCTCTGGTGGTGGCTGCTGGTTGTAAAGCTGGTCTGGCTAACAGAAGTCAGTCACTTGATGATGATGATGATTGGGGATCAGGTGCTACTGACTGGAGGGATTAAAAGTGAGCACCTTCCCTTAGCTGTTGCCGGTTATTTGGTTTTTCTTCCTGAGCCTAGTGAAAGTCAGCTTGCTCCTGCTTTCTCCTTCAGCTTTCAGATAAGTTATTCGTTTGTTCTCTGCCTTGCTGTGTTAGTTCAGCCGGGCTCCCTGCTGTGACCTGTGCTGGACTTTGTATTCCTTGCCACAGCTTATGCCAGTCTAATCCCCTGTTTTTTGTATGTGTTGTTTGCGTCCCGTTCACACCAGGTTTTGATCTAGTGGGGGAGAGGTCATGTGGCATCAGGATTTTTGCATATCAGACATGTTGGAATTTTTCTTATGGTTTTTTGCGGGATTGCAGACAGTATCCTTTCCTGTCCTGTTCTATCTAGACAGTTTGGGCCCCAGCGTTTGCTTGCTCTATTTTCTGCCTGTCTTTTGTGCCTCATCTGTCTCACTGGCAATATATGTTTGGGGCTATCTATTCCTTTGGGGCTCTACTCCGGGGCAGTATAGCTTTCCCCTTACTCTCTTTAGGCTTAGTTAACTCTCCGGCTGTGTCAAGGCGTCTAGGACATAGTAGGTAAGTCCCACGGCTGCTTCTAGTTGTGTTGTCAGTTTAGGGGTCTGCAATCCGCTAAGTTACCAACCTCTCTGGGTTTCTAGTTGCCTACCCTATTTCCCTATTATCCTCCTCGGTTACCGAATCATAACAGAATCACCGGCCTTACTGTAGATTTTAGGGTACTTTAAAGAAGGAAAGAATAGTAAAAAAAAGTGTCAGAATTTTTTATATGTTTTTTCCTCTTTTTCTCTGGGGGCCGTAGGAGGATTTTTTCTTCGTTAATGGAGGCTAAGCATTTGTTGATCGTGTTGAGCAGCTCACTGCTGAAGTTCGGAGAATTTCTGCCTATCTCGCTCAGTTGTCTACTGTAGAACCTAAGATCCCTATTCCTGATTTATTTTCTGGGGATCGGTCTAAATTTTTGAACTTTAAGAATAACTGTAAATTGTTTTTTGCCTTGAAGCCTAAGTCCTCGGGAACGCTGCACAGCAGGTTAAAATTGTCATCTCCCTTGTTGAGCGGTGACCATCAGGATTGGGCCTTTTCCCTGATACCTGGGGATCCTGTTTTGGCTAATGTGGATGCGTTTTCTCAGGCTCTGGGGTTGTTGCATGATGAACCTAATATCATTGATCAAGCTGAGAAACCCTATTGGCATTGAACCAGGGTCAGGAAGCGGCAGAGTTATATTGTCAGAAATTCCGAAAGTGGGCAGTCCTTACTAAATGGAACAATGATGTGTTGCGACCACGCACCACAATTGTGGATACCAGGGCTATGGGGTACTCGGAGCCGAGCCCATGGGCATCTATGGGAGTTGTCACTGGTAGCGGTGGCTCGGTCCGTGGCCCTGGCGGTCGTGCAATGGGGGATATTTACAGGGGATTATTAGAATAGTTCGTGACGCCACCTGTGGTTTCTGGTAATTTGTACCAGCGCTGCTGTAAGGGTCTTCACAGGGGATGTTATGGGGCAGCTTGGTAGTAAGTCTCCCACAGGTGAGACGTGTCCCTGGAAGTCTATGGTGGTGATGATGCAGGGGTAGTAAGAATTCAGTCACACACCAGGTAGTTCCTTTTCATACCTTTTACTGATGATGGTTCAAGCAGGTCCCGGGGAGCTGGTCGGGGTGAAGAGTGCACTTTCCAGTAACAGCTGAGCAGGTTAGAGGCCTCCTTAACTTCAAATGTGTAGGTGAGTCCAACTTGCCTGAAGCAAAGTTAACTCTGAAACTCCAGCTTTCTCTATAGCCGTACTGCCCGGCCAACGTTGTGGTGGAGCCTTCTAAGTGATGAAACCAAGTCCCTACTTTTGTCGTGCACCTGACTCAAAGTCCCTGTTCCACCTGACTCCGGTTACGTATTGACACTGAGGGCTGCTCTCTGCGACCTGTAGTCCAGATGCCTCCGGTAATCTTGTTACTAAGCTTAAAACTGTAGCAACACCTCGGACTCCGGTGTCCGGCAATTTAGTGCAGGCAATCCAATACCTAAAGCACTTCTTTAACTTCTCCACTGTGCCCTTCGCCCTGCTCTCGCTCTTAGCACAAGCAATGGTAACTTCGATGGTAATGTCAGCTTTCTTCTAGAGCTCGCTGAGCAGCTCTCAGTATCCTCCTTCCTCCAGCTTCTGTTGAGGTACTGATTAAGGGTAGCTCTGACTAGGCTAGGATGATCCACTTCACCCGTACTAGCCTCCACTTGCTTGTCAGGTGAGCTACGTTAGCTCTGCGAGGATCCAGTCCTCCCTTCTCTCTCTCAAGTCCAGACTCCACTGGACTGAACTGCACTGTCCGAAGACAGGAAACTGACTGCACACTGATTGCTAAGTGTCACTTCCTCTTGTACCCCTGATGGGTGTGTCTAAAAGTGTGAGTGAAGTGCATAGATATCAAGCTTTGCTGTTACCTTCCTGTGCACTCTCCTGGATTTTTATGTGTGCCTGCGTAGCTGGGCTACACATCCCCCCTTGGTAAAACACAGCACTCCCGGGCTGTAAAAGACAAAAAGAAACATTTTGTTTTGCAATAACATAACATTATAACTCTTCCCATCCGGGAGGTACGACTTCTTGAACGTTACATTTTGTACAATGGAAAAAATACAAAAGTATCAAAAGTATCAAAATATCAAACATTCGCATATATACAAGATACTTGTGGAGGACCCGCACCAAAAACCTCCCACGTGGGTCCTGGGTGGGCTGCAGGACTTCTGACTGCAGACCTCACTCTAGGCCCACCATACGGGTTTTTCTTCTGAGGTAGTTTGTAGTAGTGGTTTTATGTAAAACCAAAATAATGCACCGAAGCGCAACTATTTACAAAGATCAGTTCTTGGGCTGGCTCAGTCCACAGCCTCGCAGTCCATTTATGACAAAAGACACAATATACATTTCAAGTAGTCATGCTGTGCAAAATTTGTATAAACTATGTAAACATTTTTCACATATTAATGAAAGACCATAAAGTGCAACATCTTCATCACGCATTTTCACTTTTTAAATAACCATTAAACTCGTATAACCTAGTGTAATCTTGAACCCAGCCGGGTATTCTACTTTATGCAGGATATGTAAACATTACATACTTTTTAGTGCAATTCTGCAAACTTTCTTCAAACTTTATACATTCTTGTATGCGGTAAACCCCTGTCTGGGTCCTACCGGTCTTCACTTTTTAATACTTTCAATTACATCTTCCACCCCGGGGGCTGGAACAACGCGATGCTCTCTAGAGCGCATTACAAACAGGTCATGACCTGCTATCAATGTCTGGGTCGCTACAGTCCTTGTGCGAACCGCTAGGGGCACGCCGGGTGCTTCCTCTTTGTGAGACGCCGATTGCGTCGCTGTTTGCGTAGCAGGGGGCGATTCAGCTGTAACCGCAGTTTGCGATGCAGAGGGAGGCTTGGCTGCAGAGGTGTATGCAGGAGGCGATGCCTTTTGCAACTTAAATTGCGATGGGCCTGCAGGGGGCAATGCTGGAGTACGGCCTGGTGCTGTGGGCGCTCGAGACGGGGACGCTTCGGTAGTGTTGACGTTACCAGCGTCGGGGACGGGGGCACTGACGATGGACACATTGAGGGCATACCAGCCCTTTAAACCCCAGTGCCGTGTATAGCTCACTATGTCCCCGTTAGCTAGGTCCCTTCCAGGATGACCGATGGGCAGGTGGGACTCTACGTCCCGGCGGCTCACAAATACCCCAGGATAGAGTCCCGGTTCCCGGATGAAACCCCAGCCCTTGCGGAGCTGGAATTCTACCACGCACCCCTGCCGCCGCGGTTCCCTTAAGGTACCTTTATCCCGGCGGACGGTTTCCTTATCAGCGACCAACTGCTCGTACTGCCGCTGTCGGTTCCGCTGCACCTCCCGCTCTTCCTCCTGCCGGCGTCGCTGCTCCTCCTCACGACACTGCATCTCTCTTTCCCACTGAACCGCATAAGTGACGTCATCAATACGCTCCATCTCGTCCCAGTCGACTTCCGGCAACGATGGACAGGAACCCTCTGGTGTCCGCGCCGGGGAACGGTAATCCGCTGCGGCCTCCTGGCCGGGCTGGCACTCCGGAACGGGCGGGACCTCCTCAGCCTCCTTCGCCTTCACCGCTCCATCGGTGGGATCAGGTACAGCCCTTTCGGTGGTCGCCGCCGGTCGTCCCTCAGCCTTCTCCAGCAGCGATTTCAGGAATTCAGGAGACGGCGCTTGGCTTGTAGGAGAGAACATGGCGTCCCACAGCAGCCGCTGTGTTTGGGTGCGCCAGCGTCTCTCCGTCTCCTGCAGCTCAGCACGACTCTGGAGCTTCTTTCTCAGCTCCTCGTTCTCCTTCCGCAGCTCCATCATGGCGGGATCGGTGTCCCTATCTGGGGACGGCTCCGGCACAGGTAGGAAATCATCCGGTCCTCGGCTCAGATCCTCCTGTCCTTCCGCCATCTCATCCCATGCAAGAGTGTAGGTTCCATCAGGAACTGTCTGGTCTCTTCCGTGGAGGCGGGATTTGCGTCTCCTCCTCTTCGGATAGAGGATGAAGAGGAGGCGGATTTCTTTAGCAGTGGGGCAGGACCGCACATTGTAGTAACACTTGGAGAGGGCGGCCATATCTTTCGCGCCTCAGGGGGGGTACACGCCCACGAATGCACGCCCACCTTCTTCACCAGCGCTTCAGGGCGCCAACTTGGTGGTAAAATGGCGGTATTTGGCGCCAAATGCAGCAACAGTCTTTTCCGCACAACAGTCAATATAGGCACACAGGACTCACAATTGCAAGTTTTCGTATCCTGTTCGTGACGCCAGAAAGTTGTTGCGACCACGCACCACAATTGTGGATACCAGGGCTATGGGGTACTCGGAGCCGAGCCCATGGGCATCTATGGGAGTTGTCACTGGTAGCGGTGGCTCGGTCTGTGGCCCTGGCGGTCGTGCAATGGGGGATATTTACAGGGGATTATTAGAATAGTTCGTGACGCCACCTGTGGTTTCTGGTAATTTGTACCAGCGCTGCTGTAAGGGTCTTCACAGGGGATGTTATGGGGCAGCTTGGTAGTAAGTCTCCCACAGGTGAGACGTGTCCCTGGAAGTCTATGGTGGTGATGATGCAGGGGTAGTAAGAATTCAGTCACACACCAGGTAGTTCCTTTTCATACCTTTTACTGATGATGGTTCAAGCAGGTCCCGGGGAGCTGGTCGGGGTGAAGAGTGCACTTTCCAGTAACAGCTGAGCAGGTTAGAGGCCTCCTTAACTTCAAATGTGTAGGTGAGTCCAACTTGCCTGAAGCAAAGTTAACTCTGAAACTCCAGCTTTCTCTATAGCCGTACTGCCCGGCCAACGTTGTGGTGGAGCCTTCTAAGTGATGAAACCAAGTCCCTACTTTTGTCGTGCACCTGACTCAAAGTCCCTGTTCCACCTGACTCCGGTTACGTATTGACACTGAGGGCTGCTCTCTGCGACCTGTAGTCCAGATGCCTCCGGTAATCTTGTTACTAAGCTTAAAACTGTAGCAACACCTCGGACTCCGGTGTCCGGCAATTTAGTGCAGGCAATCCAATACCTAAAGCACTTCTTTAACTTCTCCACTGTGCCCTTCGCCCTGCTCTCGCTCTTAGCACAAGCAATGGTAACTTCGATGGTAATGTCAGCTTTCTTCTAGAGCTCGCTGAGCAGCTCTCAGTATCCTCCTTCCTCCAGCTTCTGTTGAGGTACTGATTAAGGGTAGCTCTGACTAGGCTAGGATGATCCACTTCACCCGTACTAGCCTCCACTTGCTTGTCAGGTGAGCTACGTTAGCTCTGCGAGGATTCAGTCCTCCCTTCTCTCTCTCCAAGTCCAGACTCCACTGGACTGAACTGCACTGTCCGAAGACAGGAAACTGACTGCACACTGATTGCTAAGTGTCACTTCCTCTTGTACCCCTGATGGGTGTGTCTAAAAGTGTGAGTGAAGTGCATAATATCAAGCTTTGCTGTTACCTTCCTGTGCACTCTCCTGGATTTTTATGTGTGCCTGCGTAGCTGGGCTACACAGATGCCCTGGCGGCTCTTTTTCGGAAAGGTCTGGCAGAGACTGTAAAGGACGTTATGGTGGGATTTCCTGTCCCCTCTGGTCTCAGCGACTCTATGTCATTAGCCATTCAAATTGACAGACGTTTATGTGAACGTAAAACTATGTGAGAGGTGGTGTTGCCTTTCGAGCAGGCCCCTGAGCCCAGCAGTGTGATGAGGTTGCTTCTAGGGCTCAACGTCAGGAGTTTAGAAGGCGTAATAAGTTGTGCTTCTATTGTGGTGACGCTTCTTATACTATTTCTATCTGCCCTAAGCGGGAAAAACGTTTTGCTCGCTCATTTGTTTTGGGTAACGTTCAGACTAAATTTCTTTTGACAGTTACCTTAATCTGCTCCTTGTCTTTATTTTCTGCTCAGGCTTTTGTTGATTCGGGAGCAGCGCTAAACCTGATGGATTTTGACTTTGCCAAACGTTGTGGTTTTCCCATGATACCCCTGCGGACTCCTATTCCTTTGTGGGTATTGATGCTACCCCTTTAGCGGAGAATAAACCCCAGTTTTCTACCCAGGTGATAATGCGGGTAGCCCGGACCACCCAAAAGAATTGTAACTTTTAGGTGTTACATAATTTTCATGACATTAATCTTGCTGGGTTTCCCTTGGTTACAGTCTCATAATCTGTTTTGGATTGGAAATCTGTGTTCTGTAACCAGTTGGGGCTGCCAATGTGTTAATGCCGACACTCCTGTTTTTTCTGCCTCCCCCAGGCTCAGGATGTTCCTGACTATTTGGTTGATTTTTTCTGATGTGTTTAGTGAGAGTAAGTCTGCATCCTTACCTCCCATAGGAGCTATGACTGCGCTACTGAGTTAGTGCCCAGTTGTAAATTTCCAGGGCGGCCTTTAATTGTCTGTACTGACCCTGGGCGCATCGTTTATTTCAAGGTCATGGGGAAGGGGCTATGCGTCCCCTTTT